>PVIC010011986.1:0-40404 GCA_004025085.1 Thryonomys swinderianus
GGCAACCTTTCACATTTTTTTGAGGAGGAGGTCTGGGCTGTGTTGCATGTTTGCTAAGCAAGTGCTCTGTCACCTGAGCTACAGCCCAGGCCTGTTGAATTGAATCTTACACTAAAAGGACCAAGCCATTAAGACCAAGAAGCCAGTGCTTTTGGTATTGCTGCTGATTTCTGATGACATTTATTATATAGAGGGCATTTTTTTAAACAAGTTAATATGGTAAGAAAATATTTTAGGAAGATTTCTTTAGACTTACATGTATCTGTTTTCTAGTAAGATGTTCTTTCTCAAAGCAGAGCTAATTTTTTATTTTAATATTCATAGAAACTAACCATTTTTACTTTTAAATTCATATGCTAAGAAATTTATGTATAATACAAGACAACCATTTAGGTGTCTTTTTCCTTGAGTCTTGACAAATTTTTACACCAATGTAGCCATTACTGTTATTCAAATAAACAGCATTCCCATCACCCCTGAAGTTCACTGATTCCAAGAGGTGACCCAGGCAGTGACTCATTTGTAACCTAGGCAACCACTGATTTCCTTTCTGTCAGTATAGATTAGATTTGTTTTAAGAGATTTAAATAAATGAAATACAGAAAAAGTATTATTTGGGGTTTAACTTCACTCAGCACGATTTTCAAAAATTTAATGTTGCACGCATGAAGCATTTACTTCTGTTGGGCAGGTGTTTTGTTTTGTTTTGTCTAGAATTAGTCTCACTGGTTCTGAAAGGTTTGATGAATGAATGTGTATTTGGTAGAGCTAATATCTTCCCTCCATAGTTTTCCTGCATTTATCATAGGATGCTAAAACATCTGGGATTTTCTGTATATACAATCATGTCCTCTGCAAAGAAAGGCAGATTTTACTTTCTTCCAGTCTGTTTGCTTTCAGTTTTGTAGAATCTTCCTGACAGTATTGATTAAAAGCGTCAAGAATGGGTAGATCAGGGGCTGGAGATTTGGCTCATTGGTTCCGGCGCCTGCCTCACAAGCGCAAGGCCCTGAGTTTGATCCCCAGTAACCACATACAATGCTGGGCGTGGTGACTCACGCCCACCAGCAATCAGCACCACATACCACAGTGCAGGGCGTGGTGGCTCACCTTTGTAATCCCAGCACTCGGGAGGCAGAGACCGGAGGATTGCTGAGTTTGAGGCTTGCCTGGGCTACATAGTGAGCTCAGGGCCAGCCTGAACTACAAAAGCGAGACCCTGTCTCAAAAACAAAAACAAAGAAACAAAAAAAGAATGGGTAGATTAGGCTTGTTTTTGTACCTAAAGTAAAACAGTTATTCACCATTAATTATGATAATAATTATATAATTTGGTTTTTCATAGTTACATTTTAATTAGTTTAAGATATTCTCTTCTGTTTTTTTTTTTTTTTTTTTTTTTTTTGCTTTTTGGAGACAGGGTCTCGCTTTGTAGTTCAGGCTGGCCCTGAGCTCACTATGGTGCCCAGGCAAGCCGCTGCGAACTCAGCAATCCTCCTGTCTCTGCCTCCAGAGTGCTGGGATTACAGGCGTGAGCCACCACGCCCAGCATTATATGTGGTAACTGGGGATCGAACCTCAGGTCCTTGCGCTTGCGAGGCAGGCGCCTGAACCACTGAGCTAACCCTCCGGCCCTCTTCTGTTTTGTTTAATACATATTTTTATATCTTGAAGGGCTGTTAGATTTTTTTTTCCATTTTTCTTCTGTATCTTTTTATATGGACATGTGGTTTTTATCTTCTATTAATATGATACATTGTTTGATTTGCTTTATTTTGGTTGACTTCTTGGGTTCATATGTTTGTAATTTATATAGTTCTCTGAAGATTGGCCCATTTATTGTAATAAAAATTTCTTTATCTTTAAAGATCTTTCTAAATTTTAAGTCAATCTCGCTATGTCTTTAAATTAACCAGACTGAGCTTGATCTTGTGATCCTCCTTCCTCAGCCTCACAGAATGCTGAAATTGCAGGTGTGTACCACCATTCCTGAGGTCAGATGACTTTTATGCTATAACATTTTAATTCTTTCAATGATACTTTTACATTGTTTTTTTATATTATTTTCCTAGTTGTTGCCACAAGGCTTAATGTATACATTTTATCAGAGTCTTCTTGCTTGTACTAACTTACTGTCAGAAACAGAAATCTTCTAAAAGCTCTGTTGTTTTTTTTCTTTTTGGTGGTATTGTTACATTCCATCTGTATTTTACAAATCCAACAATATGTTGCAACAATTATTCCCTTACATAATTTCATGTTTAAAGGAACAAGGAATAAAAGAACATTGTAGTGACAGTGTTACATTGACTTTCTTGTTTATTGGTACATTTTAGGTATACATTATGGTTGACATTCACTATTAGGATTTTGTACCTTTACTTGATTCTTGTATGTAGCTTGATTCTTGTTTTTCTCTATTCCTCTGCCCCCTCTTCAATCCTCCACCTCACCTATTTACAAAGGCTTTGTTTCTGTTGTTTTCTGTTTTTCTCACATTTTTTTCTTTACCTTCTTTTCCCTACCTCCCTCACATCCCCTCCCCCTCTCCCTTTGGACCTTTTCTTTTATTTCACATTATCTGTCGTATGTTTTGTTCCTCATTTACACTTTCAGTTTCTTACACCAGAGAAACAATTTGATATTTACATGTGTGTCCTGTTTGTTTCCCTTAAGAGTATGGCCTCAATGTATCTCCATTTAGCTCTAAATGTCTCAAGTTACTGTTCTTTATGGTTGAGCAGTACTGTTTTATTTTAAAAATCACGTTTTTATCCAGTTACCAGTTGATGGGCATTTGGGCTCTTTCCAAGATTTAGCTGTTACAAATTTTGCTGCTATAAAAATGGGTGCACATATATCACCATGGTATAGTGCTTTAATTCTTTTGGCAAGATACCCAGTAGAGGAACAGCTGGGTCAAATGGGACCTCTAATCCTAGTTTTTTTTTTTTGAGGATTCTCCATTCTGATTTCCACAGTGGTTAGACCAGTTTACACTCCCACTAGTAGTGGAGATGTTACCCTACCCCCTACGACTCTTTAGCATATATTATTTCTTGATTTCTTTGTAGCAGCCATTCCTTCTAGAGTGAAGTGGTATCTCAGCGTTGTTTCATTTGCATATGTTGGGCAACCAGTGACATTGAACATTTTTTCGTATGTTTATTTGCTGTTTCTATTTCTTCATTTGATTTTGTCTGTTTCACTGTGCATTTGGGTTACCCATCTTACTCCTTTTTACTACAAATAACTTTTCACCCATTTTTGTACTGTTTAAATATCCTTTCCAGTGTTGCTATAGATCTGGCAGCACACTTAACATTTTTTAATCAATTTGTTTTAGACAATTTAAGAGAAGAATTTTGCATCTATACTTTTTTAATTACCTTTACAAAGCCCAATAGGTATGAATTTTATCAACAGGTGTTTACTGTGTTTGTCTTTTTTGAAAGATACTTGGGCTAGATATAAAATTCCTCCACGATATTTCTTTCAGCATTTGAATATATTATCCAAAGCTTTCCAGTCACATTCTTTTTGATGAGTAGTCAGTTAATTTTACTGTCCCTTGTATGTCACATGTCAAATTTTTCTTGCTTTAAAAAGTGCATATTTTACTGTGTTGCTTTCTAGGAATTAGTCTCATTTGTCCTTGGTGAAATGAGTTGAGCTTCTTAAATGTGTAGTTTAATATTTTTCATCTGACTTAAGTTTTCAGCCGTTCTGTGAACTATTGTTCTAATTCTAGTCCTTATATTCCCATCATACATAGTGTGGTCCGCTTAGTTCCCAAATTACTTTGAAGCGCTGTTTAAATGCCTTTGCTCCCTTTCTCTTTTCTCTGGGGTGTGTAATCTCTATTAGTCCATCTTTAAATTTCCCCAGTCTTTGTTCTCTTTATTCACATTTATATTGGAGGCCTTTTTCTGAGTTTTTTCTTCTTTTACTAATACTTGTTTGCAGTTCTAATGATTGCCTGCCTTGTGGGGAGTTGGTATACTTACATAACACATCTGAAATTTTTCATCCCATCCTCTGTTTCCTACATCTTTTGACCCCCTTTCCATTTACAAAAGATTTATCTCTCATTTTGCTCTGTTTATATTTTGGTTTTCTCATAAAAGAGAAAGCATGTATTTTTGCAACTCTGATTTATTTCAATTAACAGTATAGCCTCTAGGTGCATCCATTTTTCTACAAATGACTCAAATTTATCCTTCTTATAGCAGACTACTAATCTGTTGTGTTTGAATATCACATTTTGTTTATTCCTTTGTTGATAGACATCATTTCCATGATCTAGCTACTATATTATGAATTGTGATGCTATATTGCTTATGAGCAGTATAATACCCATTTGCTCCTTTTACACATCTTGGTAAAAGATTTATTTGATGAGACTATGTCATACTTTCCTTCTTTAAGCATTGTTTCCCTAAATCATTAAACATGAAATCTTAATAGCCTCATGTCTTGGCCTTCATACAGGTAGTTTCTGTTCCCTTTTTCTTTCCCTCTTGTATATTACTTTGTTTTTATTTCTCTTGGGGGTTGAGGACATTTTATATAGTACATTGCAACATCTGATACTGATTTTTCCTCTTCTAGGGCTTCTTGTTTGCTTGTTTAACGGCTTGGGTAAGGTAGTTTAATGAAGTTGTATTTGTAGTATGAAATGTACGTTGTATCACAGAAGGCAAACTTGGACATGGACGTAATTAATCCTGTCATAACAGTGATTTTAACAGAACTATCTCTCATTTGTATTTCTGTTAAGCTCTGTTGCTGGTGGTATATCCCCCCACCTTGTTCATCTATACTCATTGCTGGTGATTGTTCTGTTGTTTTTGACAGATGAGTGTGTGTGTGTGTGTGTGTGTGTCCTTATAATAGTCTAATTCTCCTATATCCTCGATCTTTTTACTTCTTGCATGGTTCAATATTCTCACTAACTCTGTTCTATACTGTTCCTGCATCCCTCCAGCTGTGTGTGGCTGGGGAATACCAATATGAGTAGGTCTTTAGTACCGTTTTGACCTTTCTACTTACTGTATTACCTTTAATTTCTCCATTCTCCCACTTAAGACTGCCATACTCTTTCCTCCCTTGTAAGCCTGTGACATCTCAGTAGCTAAGAAAAGTCTACATTTTTAGCTGATGATCTCATTTCTTGTTTTAGTAAGAAAAGAGAAACAGTTGTTACCACTTCCCTTAATTTGTTACTTAATCATTTACTATCTTTTATATCCTTGAGGCTAATTCTACTCTGTTCCATAGATTTCATCCATGATATTTCAACCCATCACTCCTGTAATCCACCCCATTCTGGTACCATCAGATTTTCCTACTGCTATAATTCTTCCTGTTTAAGCTTCTTTGAACTTCACAGTTTCTTCTTGCTTTTTCACCTTTCCCTGGCTTTTGTGGCAGACTTCTTTGTAAAATTAGTATGTTTTGTGACCCAAATCTAGTTAGTGCTTTTTCTTCCACCATTATATCAGAACTATTTTATTTATTTTATGCTGTTAAATCCAAAGATTAATACGCCTTTTCTTTTTTTCATTTGAATAATTGCTTTTCCTTGAACCACTTACTCCACTTTGTTGGATATCTACCACATTCGTTTTAGTTTTATCTTCACTGCTCCTCTTCTAGGCTACAAACGAGAAGATGCAGCTGTTAATATTTTCATTTATAATATAATGAATTGATCACAGAGTGATTTAACAATTTGTTTAAACATAATGAAGACTATAGAAAAAATGAACAAACTATAGAAAAATACCTCCTTCCTCCATTGTCTTAAATTTAGACTCCAGTTTGACTCTAAAACAAATGTACTTTAAACTTGTGATTCAGAAATTGTTGAATTTTTATTATTTAAATTCAGTAGAGCTATTTCATTTGTGACTTTTAACCATTGCTAGAAGAAAATTTCAGTGTCTTGAAACTGTAAGACTTAAACATACAGACCTATGTCAGATAGGACTCTTGGAATATTTGTGAGAGAAATATACAGAAGGCAACCACAAAAGCACACAAAGTTGTTACATATTTATGTATGATGACCAGGGAGTATTTCCTTGATCTCAAGGAAATAATGATGATAAAAATTTATTTTTTGGTAAATGTAGGTAATTTTTCCTCTTACATGTTAATTATAGATTTTTTATTACATTGTGAAACTTGTATTATCAAAATATTCAGAAATACCAGTTTTAGTTAATACTGTAATTTCACAAGACCAGGTGTCATAATTACTGTACAAACTATGATTTAGTTTTACTTATTTTATTTGCTAATGTTTCTTATAGACACCACTAGTCATCAATGTAGAATCTAGAAGCTCCTTTAATCAAACTAACAATTAATTCATGTAATAAGGAAACTTTATGTGTGTGTGTTGTGTTTGATTGCAGTATCTGTACAATAAGTTTCTCTATATGGTTTTAGAATTTGAAAAACCATAGGTCACAGAAAAACTAAGGCCAGAGAAAATAAAACGTTTTTTTTCTTTATCCTCATGATTTTACTTTTTCAGAATGTCATATTAGTGGAATTATTGATAGTTTAGGTTTAGATTCTTTCCTGTAGCAAAATATATTTATATATTTTTGTTAATATTGAATAAATGAACCTGGAATTCTTGAATAATCTGTTGTATGGATATCCTGTTTATCTGTTCACTTATTGAAGGGATATCTTCATTGAGAAATCTGTCAAACCCCCCCTCAGCATGCTTTAAGATTTCCACTTTATCATAGTAATATAAATGACCATGAAAAATGACCAGCATCACTGGTCATTAGAGAAATACAAATTAAAACAACACTGAGATTCCATTTCAGCCCATAAAGATTGACCATCATAAAAAAATGTCAAATAGCCGGCGTGGTGGCTTATGCCTGTAATCCCAGCACTCAGGAGGCAGAGGCAGGAGGATTGCTGAGTTTGAGGCTTGCCTGGGCTACATAGTGAGCTCAGGGCCAACCTGAACTACAAAGTGAGACCCTGTGTCAAAAAAAAAAAAAGTCAAATAATAAGCTGCTGAGGATTTGAAGAGAAAGGAACAATTCCACATTCTTGGGAATGTAAATTAGTACTATCACTGTGAAAATCAGTATAGAGCTTGCTCAAAAGACTAAAAACTTGAAATTCACTAATTTTGCTTTTTAAATAATATGATTTTGTTGTATTCTTCTCCTTGAGGTTGTTTTTGAACTTGGATCTTTGAATTTATAGTTCCCATCAAATTTAGAAAAATGTTAATATTTTTTGTCCTTTCCATTTCTTGAGACAATAGTTACAGTTATGTTAGGCTTCTTGGTTTATAGTTTAGTCTTCTGTAGGTTATTTTTTCTAGGTTTTTTTTTTTTAAGACAGGGTCTCACTTTGTAGTTCAGGCTGGCCCTGAGCTCACTGTGTAGCACAGACAAGCCTCGAACTCAGCAATCCTCCTGTCTCTGCCTCCCGAGTGCTGGGATTACAGGCATGAGCCACCATGCCCGCACGGCACAACACTGTGATATGTGGTATTGATTGTTGGTGGGCGTGAGTCTCCATGCCCAGCATTGTATGTGGTCACTGGGGATCGAACTCAGGACCTTGCGCTTGCGAGGCAGGTGCCGGAACCACTGAGCTAACCCTCCAGCCCAAGGTTTTTTTTCTCATTGTGTGTAATTTTTTTATTGTTTACCACTTCTGTGTTTTCAGATTCATTAGCCTTCTCCTTTGTAGAGTCTAATGTGCTATTAAGCTGCAATTTATTTTTATTTACATTTGGATTTTTATCTGTCTAACCTTTTAAAAATCTTTTAATTTTCAAGTAATCAGAAATTACAGAGATGTTTGTATGCTCATAATTTAGCTTTCCCTAAAAATACTATCTTGCTCTATTAAAACTAGGAATTTATTGGCACAGTAAAATTAGGCTATATTTCTAACTCAAATTTCACCAGGTTTGTATCCACTCACCTCTTTGGTATATCTGTCTCCTGTTCTATGATACCACCGTGGTACAGAACCACTCTTTGACTGCAAAGAAACTCTTTTTTTCACTGCAAATAGGGGTCTTTTATAATATCTTGAATTATTGTCATTTTCGTTCTTTCAACTTCAATGTCCAAAAATAATCAAGGGTTTGTTTTTAGCATTCTTGTCTGTCATCTCTGTCATCGCTGCATTTTATTTTGCCTTGTAATGGGTTATACTTCCTGGTCTTTGATTGAGTGCCAGACACTTAATTTTACACTGTATAGTTTGTAGTATATATTGTTAGGCTTTTTTTTAGAATGCAATATGTTACTGAGAATCAGTTGGTCTTTCTGGAGCTTTGTTAGTGGCGGTCTAGAATATGGTGGTTCTAAAGTTTGATTTTGTTGCTGCAGTATTTATTAAAGTTCTCGACTACTTGATTTCCTATGTTAGGAGGTCTTTCTGTTCTGGTTGATGTGAACATGAACTGTGAGGATTGTTTTGACTTCCTCTTTGGAGACTTTTTGTCCAGACTCAGTGATTTTTTTCACATGTATGCACAAATCATCTCTCATTTTAAATGACTTCCCAGGGGTCTCTCACTTCAGATCTTTGACATTCTTTACTTGTATTGCTTTCTTCTGTTTGCCCTCCAAATTCTAGTTACCAACGTATCTCTAACTTTGAATTTTTTTAGACAATTGACTTAAGTCTGAGAGCATTAGGTTATGATTGAATTCTATTTTCTCTTTCTTATCAACCTTGAAACTATAAATAGTGGGCTGGGAGAACAGATAGAGCTGTCTTCATTTTCTTGATGGTTTCTGTCCTGAGATAATTGTCATTTAAAACTATTGTCTAATAACCATTCTTTGTCTAGTTTTCTGGTAACTTAAGGTAGAAGTTTTGTTTTGTTACATACATTAATTATATATTTTATATGTAGCCCAAGACAGTGCCTCTTAAGTGGGAGGTGGTGAGAGACAGGCCACAGGTTGGACAACCTGGCCTGTTGGCATGCATGCTCCTTTTCACATTCTCTCGTGTCTGCTTTCATCATCTTTGTGAATAATCTTATGAAGATTATCAGCACATATGTATTACTAAGTAATTTTTATCTGATATAATACAGTGATGATAGTGCTAACTGATGTTAACTTTTCATGGTTACTTAGAATGAAATAAAGGGCTGGACTGGAGATTTAGCTCAGTGGTTTCAGTGCCTGCTTTATGAGTGCAAGTTTTATATCTGGTACTGGGGAGAGGAAAAGAAGAAAATAAAGTGTTTAAATCTATTTTCATTTTGTTTACTAATTCAGTGTAGAGTATTAGTTCCTATATTGAATACAGTACATATACAGTAGGCCATAAAATATTTGAAATTATTCCAAGAGAAAGAAATAAGGTAATAGTGTATAAGAATTGAACCCTAATTAATTTTTTGTATAATTAAGTTGTATTTTTAAAGATATACAGCATTAAGGTATTGAAAATTAGCTTGCTTTTTA
The DNA here is from genome assembly GCA_004025085.1 of Thryonomys swinderianus. Lineage (NCBI taxonomy): Eukaryota > Metazoa > Chordata > Mammalia > Rodentia > Thryonomyidae > Thryonomys > Thryonomys swinderianus. The sequence goes on from PVIC010011986.1 coordinate 9,486, forward strand.
GATTATAAATACATTTTTGGTGAAATTAGTATAATTTGCAGAGACATAAGCATTCAAGAAGAAAAGTATTTTTATGCTGTTAGTAATCACTGAAATTTTACACAGTTGTCCATTGAATTTAGAGTTAGCATGAATACATTAATGTTGACAAGTATATATTAAGACTTATTAAAAAGGCTTAATGTTTTGTGGATGCACAATAATAATACTCTTATGACAGATAAAAATTAGAGCCAATGTGTCATTTACTTGTTCTTGGGCATACAGTTCACTTCATAACTTTTCCTTTTGTATGACCCTGTTCCTTGCTAAATGATAAGGATAACATTTATAGTAATAAATGTTCTTTTTTTTTGAGATGAGGTCTCACTTTATAGTTCAGGCTCACCCTGAGCTCACTATGTAGCCCAGGCAAACCTTGAACTCAGCAGTCCTCCTGCCTCTGCCTTCCAGTGTTGGGATGACAGGCTTGAGTCACCACACTCGCACTGAGGTATGTGTTACTGATTGCTGGTGGGCATGAGTCCCACACCCAGTATTGTTGTATGTGGTTACTGGCGATCCAACCAGGGACATTGTACTTGCTAGGCAGGCACTGGAACCACTGAGCCAAATCTCCGGCCCAGTAATATTCTTTTTTTTTTTTTTGAGACAGGGTCTTGCATTTTAGTTCAGGCTGGCCCTGAGCTCACTATGTAGCCCAGGCAATCCCGAACTCAGCAATCCTCCTGCTTCTGCCTCCCGAGTGCTGGAATTACAGGCATGAGCCACCATGCCTGGCACTGTGGTATGTGGTATTGATTGCTGGTGGGCATGAGTCACCACGCCCAGCATTGTATGTTGTTACCAGGGATCCAACTCAGGACCTTGTGCTTGCGAGGCAGGCACCAGAACCACTGAGCTAAATCTCCAGCCCAATATTCTTTTGGGTAAAAAAAATCTTACTCCTTGTTATGTTTGAGAGGCATACTCATTTGCAGAGGTTTATGTAAATTGAATAAGCAGTTACAGTTTAATGCAAGAAGGTTGTTGAGTAGAAATGTATCTCAATAACTTTTATGATCAAACATAAAATAGGAACCAGAGGATAGGTTTTTGTCTTAGAAATTCTTTTAAAAACTTTTATTTTCATGGTTTGTTGTCCTTAAACACATTTTCTTCCCTTCTTAATAGATTGATACAAGTGTTTGTCAGTTTTAATAATACTGATTCACTGTCCTTATGAATTATAAATTCACTCTTTTATTATCCCATCCCAAAGTATATGTGAGATATTAAATAATGCTCTAAATTTGAATATAAATTGTAGTGGCTAAGCAACATTAGTTTAGTAGGTATATATACTATCCTCTAGAGTAAATTTTTTTTTTTTTTTTTTTTGAGACAGGGTCTCGCTTTGTAGTTCAGGCTGGCTCTGAGCTCACTACGTAGTCCAGGCAAGCCTTGAACTCAGCAATCCTCCTGTCTCTGCCTTCCGAGTGCTGGGATTACAGGTGTGAGTCACCACGCCCGGCACTGTGGTATGTGGTATTGAATCTTGGTGGGCATGAGTCTCCTTTGTTTCCTTTTTTTAACCATCGAATTTTTTATTTCCCTTCTTTATCCCTACTCCCCTATTTCCTTTGAATATTTTCTATTTCACAATATCTGTCATACATGTTAGAACTCATTTATACTTTCAGTTTCTCATACTTGAGAAAAGATATGGTATTTACACATCTGTGACCTATTCATTTCACTTAGGAGTATGTGACTCAAACTTATCATTCTTCATGGCAGAGTTATACTCCATTTTATAGAAAAACCACATCTTCTTTATCCAGTCTCTTGTTGATAGGCATTTGGGCTGTTTCCAAGATTTAGCTATCACAAACTGAACTGCTGTAAACATGGGTGCACATATGTCACTGTGATACGAATCTTTTGATTCTTTCCTGTATACACCTAGAAGGGAAATAGCAGGGTTAAATGGGATCTCTAATCCTAGTTTTTTTGGGGAATCTCCACCGTAATCTCCACAGTGGTTGCACCAGTCTACATTCCCACCAACAATGGAAAAGGGTTCCTTTCTTGTTGCAGCATTTGCTGTTAGTTGACTTTGTGATAGCTGCCATTCTTTGTGGAGTGAGATGGAATCTCAGTTTTTTTTCATCTGCATCTCTTGAATGACCACTGATGTTGAACATTTCTTTATGTGTTTCGTTGCTGCTTTTACTTTTTCTTCTGAAAAGTATCTGTTCATTTCAGATGCCCATTTTTGAATTGGGTCTTTAAACTTGGGATAGGGGCTGATCTTTACAAATTATTTTGTAGTCACTATGCTTGAATCTTTAAATTTCATTTTCAATATGGCTTTTATGTACTACCACTTTTACTTAGTGAATTTTGTAAATGAGTTGCACAAAGTTGAAATTAGTTTGACTGACTATCCCTGACATGATTAAGAAATTAGCCTTCTTTTTTAATTAAACTAGTATCAAAATCTGAATTTTATGGGAATATATATGAAATTGGAGGAGTAAAGGAAAAAATCAGACAAGAAAGTTGGCATTTGTTCTTCATTGGAGTAAAGTGTAACAATATTGAATTAGGATACCATGTACTAATCATCTTAAAATACAAGATGCATTCCCATTTAATGGCATAGAAGTGACCTGAATGGTGTGAATCAGTAGGTGTGTAAATAACTTATATCCCTATTGTTCAAAGTCGTAAGCATTTGGGCAAGTGATATGTAGTTAAATGACTGAGTATGAATAAGTTAGTCATTTCTGAGATTAACCAGACATTATATAAAAGAAAAATGTTAGTTGATGGGTGATCTTTTATAGTCACTCTCAGTTTCTTGTGTGTGATGACTGATGGGCTCTCATAATTTAAAGTAGGAAGAGGAGGAAAGGTTTACTCATATTTAATCATTTTTATCTCAAGTGAAATATCTATACAAGTCTAGCTTCTCCTAACTGGTTAAAAGGAAAGATGGAGTATGATTTTTGTTTTCATTGTTTTTTTGTGTATCTTAATGGATATTTATGCTACTGTTCATGTATTTACATGTTAGTAATTTTGATGGCTTTTGGATAATTCCACTCTAGAGGGAGAACTGGTGGGCGGTCCTTCCTGTGACACGACCCTTGAGTGACAGTTCTATTTGATTGCCTCCAGTACTGTGAGGAAAGGACACGACTCTATGGTGAGGACTGATGGACATACATTATCTGAGAAAAGAAACTACCAGGTAAGTTTTTTTTTTGTTGTTTTTCTCTACTGATGATGTAGCTACATTGAACAGTTTTAATGTATTGAATTTAACTATAACTGGTAAATATCAATGTATATTCAATTTGAGAAATTTTGATTTAATTTTAAGAATATATATTGGATTCGTTGGCTTCCAAACAAAGCATGTTCATAAGTGTAATTTTAATGTTAAAAATATTAGTATTTCTGTGAAAACTCAGATTGACATATTAATGTGTAAGTTTCTGGCTAGATTCAGAGGTAATACTTCATATTTTTTACATATTCTTGAAAAATTTAAAACAGTTAGGCTATAGTTTGTGTAATACAAATATTATAGAAATGTAGACAAAACTGGATAGAACACAGGAGAAGTAACAGTGAGGCATGCAAGATATTTGTAGGCCCAAGTTCTGTGGAATTTGTGATACTTTTTTGTCCTTATCAGGCTAGATTCTTGTTCTCTCGTTTAATAAATTAGTTAATTATTGTATCCATCCCTTACACAGTGTGTAGAGAATAATAGTGTTAAAATAGTTAAATGAAACATGGTGTTTGTTTTCAGCCTTTTAAAACAACTGTATTTTAAAGATAGTGCTGAAAGTTTCATCTTAAAAGCAGTAACATGAATTTTAATTTTTTTTTTTTTTTTTTGAGACAGGGTCTCACTTTGTAGTTCAGGCTGGCTCTGAGCTCACTATATAGTCCAGGCAAGCCTTGAACTCAGCAATCCTCCTGTCTCTGCCTCCCGAGTGCTGGGATTACAGGCGTGAGCCCCCACGCCCAGCACTGTGGTATGTGGTATGTGTTATTGATTGCTGGTGTGTGTGAGTCTCCACACCCAGCATTGTATGTGGTTACTGGGGATCGAACTCAGGACCTTGCGCTTGCGAGGCAGGCGCCGGAACCACTGAGCTAACCCTCTGGCCCTAAATTTTAATTTTTAGAAGAAACTTGTTATAACATTGATAGTAATCTATTATTAAAATATGTAAGCTAGTAGTGTAGAGTACAGACAGTTTAAAGCTCAGGTAGAAATAAATTTTAGTTTTCTTGCACAGCAGTGTCTTCAACGTTCCTCACCCCTCACTCCCCCAGTTTGATTCAAGTCTGAAGGCAGTTAGTAGGATAACAGCAGCTGGCTGTCTACTCATGTATCTATAAATCATTTTTTTTAATGCAGTTAATTCTTTTCTCAAAATGGGAGTGTGGACAGTGAAGAAATTAGTTTTTATGGTGTCAAATAGCAAAGAGACTTTACTTATAAGATTTGAGTCTTATTTTGGGGGAGTATCTCCAATGGATACTTTAATATTCAACCTTTCTAGTGTTTCATTAACTTGATCTATGAAGTTTCTTGCCAGGTCTGTATGATTTTAATAAGCCACAGTAAGCTGGTACAATGCTGAATTAGTTCTTTCTATAACTTTTTCTTTAATTTGTTCTCAGGGACTTGACCAGTATAGCCTCTGCTCATTATTTGTATTACTATCATCTTGGACTTTTACATCTTTTGGCAGGTTCTATGAAAGTATTGTAGATATTTTGTGATTGTAGGTTATGTGACTTTTCAGTGTTTATAATGTAGTTTGTAAAATGTGAATGTAGAAATGTTTATTGCTCAGTGCAGTTAGTTTATCTCTTGAACCATATTCATTAAAATTTTAAAATTTATACATAAGAATGGAATAAAAGAGTCGTGTTTTACACATCAGGAGTTTGGCTTATTTTTGCTCATGGTTCTCTTAAAAACACTACTGTTATCCAGATACATTACTTATAATACAGGTCTTTGAGCTTATCTGGAAAATCTATTTTTGATTAGGGTTTTGCTGACTGAAAATAATTTGTCTTTTCTCTTTTGTTGTTGTATATGATGCTTAGTACATTTTGAAATATCCTGGTAACAGTTGTTTAAATCTGGATTGTAAAATTATCTTGAAACTGCCCTTGAAAAGGACATGTCTAGATAAAATTTTCTGTTGAGTGTTATGATAAATATATTAAAAGTGTGTGGGATTTGTAGCATAATGTTCAAAGGAATATTAAATCACTAAAATTACATTTTTAGAGTGTATATATTCTGAGGTAAATAGAATTTAATTTTTAAAAGTTTATTTTGGAGGTGTTTTTTTTTCATGGCTAAAGTAAGATTTTCCTTATATCCATATTTATAACTATTTTTATTTATTTTTTAGGGCTCTTGCTTTTGGAGAGCACTTGATTCTTTAAGCATCCTGATAATGGATAATAGAGTTTAACAAGAAGAACAGCAGTTCTGTACTTCTTATAGACCTAATTAAAACCTAAATATTAAAGTCTTAGAAATTTACTGGTTCAGGAACTTGCATTCTTTCTTAGCTCTCTGCTAAAGGTTTTCACATTGATACAGGTTGAAGTAGTGATTTTTATGGCAGTACCTACTTTGCATGTTTTCTTTCTCACTGCAATTTTAAACTCATTTAGATATTTGAAGTTTAAAATGCAGTAGTTGAAGTTTATTTGCATGATAGGATGATGTATTAGGTAAGACAGTATATTAAATGGTTCACAGTTCATTTGTTTTGGGAGAGTTATTAAGCTGTTTCCAAGGAAATAGTCTTTTTTTTTTCTTTTTTATTAAAATTTTTCTATCCCCTCTAATTTATTAATTTATCCTAGATACTAACATCCAAAAATATAAGTCATCTTAATAAGCAATCTCTGTAGTCAGTGACTTTCTTGTAAACCAGTAGCCGTAAACTTAACAACGGCCTGGTATCATCAGAAGCTCTGAAAGATTCACCATCACACATCACACATAATTTTCCTGGTTTGATCCCCATATTTTTTACTTTTCAGTGTGCCTTCTGTTACTCCTTAACTTGGGTTTTTTTAATTAGTAGTAAAAAACATTTTTTTAACTTTCCCTGTTACGCACTCTTACACCTTCAAGCTTTCAATTACTTTAGTTTCTTTTATTTAATATCTTATTCTACATAATTCAAGAATTCGATTGCAATTTTTCCAGAAAACATTCTACAATGGACTCAGCACTCCTTTCTCTTGCTTTTATAATCTTTCTGCATGCTTCTCTTTTAGAGTTGGCCATAACACATTGCAGTTCTGTTTGTCTCCCTAGACATGTGCTGTCCCATACTGTAAGCACTAGCCACAAATGACAATTTAAATAATATTAAAATTTTAGCTTGTCCATCACATAAGCCATATTTTAGATGCTCAGTGGCTCTGTGCTGGTAATAATACCTGCTCTATTGAACAGTGTAATTGCAGAGAATTTCTTTAGATCTTGCTGCTGTATGTATTTAACTTCTTGAAAACTAGGACTATATTTTTTTTGACACTGCTCATAGAATAGTGCTTAGTACATATAGACAGGTACTCAATGCGTATTTTTTTATAAAGCTAAGTAAAACAGTGAAATGATGGAAAAGAAAAATAGGAAATATGCTGGATAACCTACTACTAATATTTCAGAGATACTACACACTTTTTATTTTAACTAGAAATTTTCAGTGTGATTTCCTTTATATAGTTTTTTTTTAATTACAGAGGTAAGAGATGGCTCATTGTAAAAATGTTGAAGAAAAATACAAAAAGTATAAAATGCAGTGTGAAAGCATATGTTCACAGCTTTATTCTTAACAATTTGGTGTGTATCTTTTCGGATATGCTAATGACTAAGTCCAAATGCGATTTATTGTCTTTTGTTTTTAACGAATATGTATTTTGTAGCTTGTTTACTATACCTATGGTGCTATTTCTGTATCTTTTTCCCATCTTTCCCAAAACTAATCATTAGTTTCAATTTTATTTCATTCTTATTTTATTTCGTATTTGTGGATACATATATACAAGTGTAGCCTTCTTTATGTTGGTCAGATTTTTGGAAAGTATTGTGCTGTTTAAAAATATTCAAAAGAAAAAAAAATATTCAAAAGAATAGAAAAAGTAAATGGCTTTCTGGTCTATCCAGAATCCTAAACAGTTTCTCAGATGCTGTATAAGGACACAGAACCTGACAATTTACCAAAGGTTTTGCATGATGTAAATCATTTAAAACACAAGTTAACTAATTTTGTGACATGTACAAATGTGCCAGTAGATGTATTTCTATTTAGTATGTAAGCTTTATGTGGTACTGTATACAAATTAACATTATTACTTTATACTGGAACAAAAATATAAGTTTAAACAATGAAATTTCACTTTCGATTTTTTATATTGTATATTGAAAATCTTTATCCCTATGAAGTCCAGGATAGATACTTAGAAGTGGTGAAGTCTTAGAGCCTTCATTGTTGTATAGGTAGCTTGTGACTTTTTGTGGCTACCTTCTAGTATGGTTAAAAGTAGTATTAGTCTGTGACATATACTATGTTAAAGATATGTAATTAATGTAAAGAACATTTAATAATGTAAAATCAGTGGGAATACACTTAACTGTTGAAGATTTGTCAGGGTCGATCTGGTCTCCAGAGAAGAAGAAATGGAGGTTTTAGTTACTTTTACTGTTCAGTGTTGAGAGGAAATGGCTGGATGAAGAAAAGAGTCTTAAAAATGCATGGCTGAATCTAGTGGTTCACAACTTTCGTCTCTTCTCTCTTGAAACTCTTGAAATCAACAGATGGCTGTGACTTACCGTATCTAGCCAGATAAAAAGAAAGGTGATAGAAAAAAAAACCCAGACTGGATGGCTTATGTTTCATTTACTTGGAATAATATAACTGCTAAATTGAAATTGCTCTTCTAATTATATTTTTTAATAGGATGCAAGTTTCACCAAGACCCTTGTTCTGTGGCACCTTTTAGTATCTTTAAAATTTATTTACTGTAGTTCGTCTAGGTCAAAAGAAATTCTGCTAAGTAGTTAGGCCAGTTCTCTGGCTCCCGAGTGCTGGGATTCAGGTGTGAGCCACTATGCCCGTCATTGTGGTATGTGGTACCAGGGATCAAACTTGGGAGCTTGTGCTTGCCAGGCAGACAGACCAGAACCACTGAGCTAAATTCTTGGTTCAGCTTTTTTTTTTTTTTTAATTTTCTAAATTCTCCCAGAAAAATAGAACAGCTAGGTAGCAGCACCAAAACTTATGAAAAGTTTGTAACAAAATTGGTGACAGGGTATCCAAAAGAACTTCTAAATGTATGCAGATGAAAACTAACAAAAAGTTGACATTTATCAGTTTTTATGGAAAAAAATGTAGAGATGTATTGCGTGATGAACCTGAGAGTAGAAACACTTGAAGTATTTATAGGTATTCATTAGTAAGTACAATTAGCCAGTTTGAAATTAATGTAGATTTTGCCAACCATATTAGGTTGCGTAAGGGACCTGGGATAAGACTGAAGTGATTGTAACAGCCTAGATCTGTTAATTCTTGAGTGATCTACTACTGTTCCTTTTGGGCTCCTTTTGGGAGAGGAGTCAGAATACAACAGGTCATGGAAAGCAGAGATGTAGGGAAAAGAAGCATATAAAACAAAGAGGAAGATAGGACCATAAACATCTCAGTAAACAATTTACTGTTTTTTGGGTTTTTTTTTGAGACAGAGTCTTGCTTTGTAGTTCAGGCTGGCTCTGAGCTCAGTATGTAGCCCAGGCAGGCCTTGAACTCATCAATCCTCCTACCTCTGCCTCCCGAGTGCTGAATTTATAGGTGTGAGCCCCCTCACCTGGCACCTGTGGTATGTGGTACTGATTGCTGGTGGGCGTGAGTCACCACACTCAGCCTTGTTGTATATGGTTACCAGGGATGGAACTCGGGATCTTGCTCTTGCAAGGTAGGCACTGGAACCACTGAGTAAATCTCTGGTCCAATTTACTGTATTTTCAACCACTGTACAAAAATAATGGTAGAGAGAACTTATATGAACTTATATGAAGTTAGAGCTGTCTTTCAAAAACCCATATTCCAGCCGGGCGTGGTGGCTCATGCCTGTAATCCCAGCACTCGGGAGGCAGAGGCAGGAGGATTGCTGAGTTCGAGGTTTGCCTGGACTACATAGTGAGCTCAGGGCTAGCCTGAACTACAAAGCGAGACCCTGTCTCCAAAAAAAAAAAAAAAAAAAAAAAAACACACACACCCGTATTCCAATATTTTAGGAATATTAAATTTGTAAGAAATCTTCTAGGAATCTACTTTGTAGCATATATACTAGTTTTGAGTTCTGACCCCAGTGACCCCACTGTATATTCTGATCTGACATTTAATAATGTGAGAATTTAAAGTTTTTCCCAATCTAGTGAGATGGTGTTTGAGACATCTTTCCCTATTGGAATTAAGTAAATAAGATACTTTCCAGTGAATCTAAAGTTTTTTGTTTTGCCTTTCATATTTAAATTTAATCCATCCAAACTTGATTTTTATATACAGTGTGAAGAATACAATTTCCTTTCTTTTCTTTGGTCAATTCATTAGTGTCATTTTTCAATCAATTTATTCTGTTTAAATTAATAGTGTAGTTCTGTGGCTAAGTTGTCAACCACATTTATATGCCAGGTTTGTTTCATTGGTCTCTGTTGTTACTTTGATATATTTGTCTAAGTGTATATCATTGTGTTTTTAAAATTCCTTTGCCTTTGTGTTAAATGATCATATCTCACTGTTAACCTTGGTTTTCATGAATGGCTTAGCGATTTTGCTATATGACAAATCAGAATATTCTTAAAAAGGCTCCTCTCCAATAGAAAAGTATTGAATTTATAAGTAGAATTGTACTGACTTTATTTATTTATTTTTTCTTTTTGAGACAGGGTCTCACTTTGTAGTTCAGGCTGGCTCTGAGCTCACTATGTAGTCCTGGCAAACCTGGAACTCAGCAATCCTCCTGTCTCTGCCTCCCGAGTGCTGGGATTACAGGCATGAGCCACCACACCCAGCTTACTGACTTTATTTTTATTGGAGAAGAATGAATAGATTTATGATAGAGTCCTCTGTACTTTGAGTTTTATAGTTTTAACAATAGATCTGTGTTTAGTCAGATTTATGACCAAGTACTTTTTTGTTCATTTTGGGGGAAGTTATAAATGGTATTTTTTTAAGATTGTATTTTGTAGTGGTAATGCTAAATTGAAATTATTAAATATATATATATATATATATATTTTTTTTTTTTTTTGAGACAGGGTCTTGCTTTGTAGTTTAGGCTGGCCCTGAGCTCACTATGTAGCCCAGGCAAGCCTCGAACTCAGCAGTCTTCTGGCCTCCTCTGTCTCCCGAATGTTGGGATTACAGGTGTGAGCCACCACACCCGGCACTGTGGTATGTGGTATTGATTGCTGGTGGGCGTGAGTCACCACGCCCAGCATTGTATGTGGTTACTGGGATCGAACTCAGGGCCTTGTGCTTGTGAGACAGGTGCTGGAACCACTGAGCTAAATCTCTGGCCCTTAAATATATTTTATAAGGAAAATTTTAAGATGTTTTATTAGTGTAAAGTGTGCTATTTAATATATTCTTTTATATGCAAATCTTATTCTTCAGAGTACTTGTTATGTACATTTTTCCCTTATATGCCAGAGACTTGTCAATTTTACTAAGAATCTACTTTTAGCTTTGAGTAGGTAATTTTTAAATTTGACTTTGTTTTTGTGTTCATTAATAATCCTCAGTGCTTTTACTGCACTTGTTAGTTTATTTTACTGTCCTTTGGTCTGAAATGTTTTTAAGTTTTACTGAGGTTTTCTTTTTGCCTTTTTATTGTAAGTTTCTCTCCCCATTTCACCTCCTTCCCAAGGCTGTCTCCCCTCCCTTTCCCTCCCCTCCCCTCCCCTTGCCTCTCCTCGCTTCCCCTCCCTTCCTTTTATTAGAAATTGAACTCAGGGCCCTTACACTGAGCTACATTCTTAGTCTTTATTGTATGAGATAGAGTTGCCTAGGCAACTTGAATTTTTGATTACCTGCCTCAGCCTACCAGAATACTTGGATTACAGACATGTACTACCACACTGTGGTTACTATAATACCAGTTATTTATGTATATAAAATGTTTGCTCAATTTTCTTTTGTTTCTTCAAGTTTGACAATACATTTAAACTACTTTGTTCAATACTGTATGTCTGTTGAAAGTAATATCTGGCATATAGCAGACAATAAATATTTGTTAGTTGACTGAATCAGTATTTCATGCTGCATTTTTGTGTTTAGGTTTGTTTTGTTTGTGGTTTTTTTTTTTTGAGACAGGGTTTCACTTTGTAGTTCAGGCTGCCTCTGAGCTCATTATGTTGCCCAGGCAAGCCTTGAACTCACAGCAATCCTCCTGCCTCTGCCTCCCAAGTGCTGGGATTACACACTCAGCAGTGTGGTGTGTGTTAGTGATTGCTGATGGGTTTGAGTCACCATGCCCAGTATTGTGGTATGTGGTTACCAGAAGATGGAATTTGGGATCTGTGCTTGCAAGGCAGAGGGCAGAACCACTGAACTAAATCCCTGGTCTTCGTGTAGCATTTTTAATTGTTTTTGAGTGGAATATTGTGGTTTTTTAATAGTTTGTTATACTAACAGGGATGCATACACACATATACAGACTTTTCTAGGTCTCAGTTGAAATTTTACTTCCCAAGAAAAGCTAGCTATTTAGTCTGTGTTTGCATAATCTTGTTTTATTGTAACTTTGAGGGAGTAATGATAGTGTTATTTCTGCTTTTTATCATTATCTATAGCTGTATAGGATTGGTGATTGTTTTTCTTCCCTTCTATTTGCTTTTTTTCTTCCTTCCCTTTTCTGTTTCTTTTTTCTGACTACTTTGTTAGCATTTTCCTTTTAAGCAAAGAATTAAAAACATTTTTCCCTAATACATTTCTGATGGTGATGAATATTTCTAGTATTTTTGTACATCTGAAGAGTCTTTTGAGAAATCTGTCATTTTTGAAAATGTTGCTATACATAATATTCATAATATTTATTTTTCTCTTTGAATACTATTAAAACTTTTTAAATTTGTCCTGGTTTTACTTAAATGAGAGATTGATTTAGTTTGATATGTAATTTTGATTATGGTCTGTCTTGGTCTAGTTTTCTTCATGACTCTATTGGTTGGGGTTTGTTGTGCTTCTTGAAATTGTGTCATAGTTTTTAACAAATTTGTAGAACTTTTATGTCCTTTGATTCTTTATATATATTTTTCCTGTATTCGCTGTTCTGTGGTAATTCCAATTACATATACATTAGAGTGCCCTGAAGTCGTCCCTAGCTTACAGAAGCTGTTTATTTTTTTCCCCTTCTACTGTTTTTTAAAGAGTATCTATTATTATGATTTCAAGTTCATTTATCCAGTTATCTTTCTAGCATGCCTTTCTACCTTCTTTTGGATATGAAATGTAATTATAACTTTTAATATTATTGTCTGCTAACCTCTATCACTGTGTCATTTATCATTAGACATTAAGTGCATTCTCTTGATTTTTGCAGGCTTTTTTCTCCACCCTTTTATCTGTTATATTTTATTGCTTTGAAGAGCAGATGATTGTGGCTTAGGTATGAATTCTTGGGACTTTTTTTTTATTGAACAGAGTCTGCCAAAATAACACGTTATGTACTCCAAGAAAAGAAAAATAATAAATGTTTGGAAGCTAATGACATCACTTTGAGCACATCTTGTAATTGTAGAAGCCAAAGGTAACTTGTATTAATCTCCTGATGTCTCAGTAAATTTAGTGTTAAAGTATTGTATAAGTTTTTCTTTTTTTTTTTTTTTTTTTTAGTTTTTCTTTTCTTGAAGTGTGTATACATTTTATTTTGCAGACTATTTGTTAATTCTTGAGATTTGTAGGGATTTAATTAAGTTACTTGGAAAATGATCTATTTGATCCTTTTGAGATTTCCTTTTTCTGTATATGTACATTTTTAGTACATGTTTCCAGTACATGATGACAACATTCATGGTGGGGAGCTTTTACATGTATATAACACATCTTAGTTTTTTATACATTCTCCTCCTACTCCATTCCCTTCCCCATCTCTCCATTTCTCAGTCTCCTTCCCATTTGAGTAGCCATTGTATTTAGGGCTAGTTTTTCTTCAACTACTGAAGCAGTATTTTTTGGAATACTTTGAGTTCTGTCGGAAAGAACCTAATGTTAGCTGGTATTGTGCATACCTGTAATCCTAGCATTCATACAGAAGGGTGAGGGAGGAGAATTGGAGTTTGAGTCCTGCCTGGACAGCATTCTGAGAACCTGTTTCAGAAAATCAAAACCAAAATAAACTGCCCTCTAGCATAAAATATTATCTTCGTAATATTTAGTCTGACTTAATAAATTAGTGTTGTAAAATGTTAATGAAAATAAGAAAATAAATTTAGGGCCTGAAATACTAAGAGAGGATGCTTGGGGAACATGAAATTTTTAAGCTTTTTCTATCAGACAAAGGCACTGTGATAGAGTTAAAAGAACAATTGATAAGAATTTTGAGCTTGTGCCATTATTCACACTTCTACCATTATCACTTTGGGCCACATAGTCTTTGCTCAGTGTTCATCATATTTAAGAGGTCTTTTAAAGATCATGGACTTTACCAAGTATTTCTGTTAACAAATATAAAGGGATGAGAAAAATAGAAAGTCACCACTAAAACATGTCATAGGTGCTGGAGACAGTATCCATGGGTGGATACTGCAGATAATGAGCAAAAATTTACGAACAAATGGATATTTACATATTCTCAAAGTGCTTCTCCAAAACATTTTTATTTCAAAAAAGACAAATATTTACATTGGAAAAAGTATGGCAATGTGCCACCTTAACCAAGGCCCAAGTTAGTATCATTTGTAGTAAGATAGATTAGTACAATGTTCTTATCTTGGAATATGTGTACATCACATATGATTCGTTTGAGAAGGCATACCACATTTGTGGTGGTGGTATATTGAAGACACATAACCTCAATCTGGTTTTGAGAAAATACCAGACATCAAAATTACAAGACATTCTCTAGTACATTTGATAGTACATCAGTGCTGTGAAAGACAGGTGTAAAATGTCAGATTGGAAGAGAGAAAGGAAACAACTAAACATAAATGGTTGAGGGAAGGTGTAATTTTAAGTAGACAGGGAAATAAAAGTAACTGAATACCTGAAGTAGGTAAAGTAGGAAGCCATGTAGTGTTATTTAAGAGAAAGAGCATTCCTAGAGGATGTCCTTGCAAAGACCTGGAGACAGGAACATGCGTGATGTGTTCAAGGAAAGGCAAGAGGTCAGTATAGCTGGAGCACAATCAGAAGAGGGAGAGCGGAATAAACAATAAGGTTATTTAAGGGGCCTAATAACAGTGCAAAACTCAACTGTACATGCATTTTTGCCTTTTCTTCCTTTTATTTGTGATGTTCCTGTTTGCTGAATATTGAAAGGATAAAATATGTAAGATCCAGTGTATAATCTCTAGCCCGTAACACTTTGTAGATTCTCAATATTTATTAAATTAATTTCTTTGGCAGATGTGTAGAAGTGTTTTTAAAGCCCCAAGTTCCCTTACTGAAAGAATTTTTTTCCCTCATTTTTAACTGTTTCATATATAATTCAGGATTCTGACATGGTTGTGTATTTTTAAAATATAGAGTTGACGAGATCTGACATTTTCATAGAAGTTAATAAGGCCTGAGGTGGTAGCTCAGTGGCAGAGTGCTTCCTTAGCATGAGCAAGTGTTCAGACCAGCACTGGGAAAAAAACAAAGGAAATTCATTGCATATGGCATTGCATATATCATTTAAGTGGTATTTTCAGATAGTTTGTTTTTAAAAATCTTCATTTTTCTCTCTCTCTTTTTTTTTGTGTGTGTGTTTTTTTTTTCTTTTGAGACAGGGTCTCGCTTTGTAGTTCAGGCTGGCCCTGAGCTCACTATGGTGCCCAGGCAAGCCGCCGCGAACTCAGCAATCCTCCTGTCTCTGCCTCCCAGAGTGCTGGGATTACAGGCGTGAGCCACCACATCCAGCATTGTGGTATGCGGCGTTGATTGTTGGTAGGCGTGTCTCCACGCCCAGCATTCTATGTGGTTACCGGGGATCGAACTCAGGACCTTGCGCTTGCGAGGCAGGCGCTGGAACCACTGAGCTAACCCTCCGGCCCTTCATTTTTCTCTTTATCATTCAGTTTGATTGAACTGTCCTAATGGAATGGTGCTCATTTGTTTTTATCAACATGGAACATTTTATTCCCAAGGAATATACTTATCCCAGAGTTATCCCTAGTTTTTATAAATTCAGTGGGCCGTTTTTAAGAAGTATATCCCTGGTAGTCCAGCTTTGTTTCTCCTGGTAGATGATGTTAATGTGTGTAAGGTCCCATAGACTTGATGTTGAATACTCAGGAGATCAAGGGAGTTTTCAAAGACCAGATAACCAGAATATTTGAATGTACTGTCTTAAGGTGTTTTCATGATGGCCAGGTAAGCTCTGTTCTTGCATTTTCTAGAAAAGTGTGCAGGATTGTAGAGATCTCTACTTTCTGTTCGTTAGTTAGTATAACCTAAAAGATGATTCTGGGGTTGGGTAATAGTGAAGAGTTGAGCAGGGAGTCATAATGTTGAAACTGGACATTCAGATCTTTATAGCATGATTTCCTTATTTTTCAAAGAGCAGAAGAATTCCATCGTTTATCATGTTCTGGTTGGACTCCTTTCTTATCGTTTGCTGGAGTTTGAACTTCAGAGCTATGGTGTCAACCCTGCTGTAATATCTCAGGGGAGCTCCTAGTGTGGGGCTGGTGCCATGGCTCACCCTCCAACCTTTCCTTCTTCACTTCAGCCTCCAGCTCTGAGCTTTCCAATCCCCAGAGTAGCAAATGTTGAAAGAACTTGCACAGGTAAGTAAGTATATGGTGGGAAAAGCTGGGGGAAACAATGGTACTGTCGTAAATATTTTGAGGGTGGATGTTGGGCCATTTTGCCAATTAATTATTCTGTTAGTTTAGAGATAATTTTCTTATGTTACTTTCTTTATAAAATTGTCTCATAAATGATTACAGAAAAGTCAAGTATTGTAAGAAATAGTTAACTTTAAGTTGAAAAGACCATATTATAACATAAATAAGAGTTTAAAAAAAAAAAACTTTGTATTCTCCAGAATATAGCAGGAGCAGAAAACTCATATTTAGAAAAGAAACTTTAAAAAAGTGAGAGAAGGCTTACCTCTATAGACTGCAAGTTTATCACATCTAACATGGCCTAAGGAGAAGCAGGTTTTAGTTTCCTTTCATCAGCTTTAAAGCTGCTGCTTTTTTCTTGAGGTTTCAGGCAGGTGGCTGTGTTTTTGATTTTAACAGGAATAGAAATCTCCAGTATCTTTTTCTTTGATGCCTTAACAGGAGGACTAAGACATTTCTGCCAACCTTAGGTTTGATGTTAACAAAAATAAATATAGACCCAGTGAAGGCAGAAGAATATGGTGTATAGCTTAGCATTGTTTGTTGAATGTATATATTCACCAAATCCTATGTGTGCATGTGAGAGTGCCTGACAGATTGATTGCTGAAGGCCCTATCACTTTCTGTTTGTTTTCCTTGTATCAAAAATAATGATCTAGTATTACAAATTCTTTTTGTCTCAAGGCATGATTTTTAGAAATAATTATGTGTGACTATAGCATAGTTCATTACCTTTCTAAGTGTCTCGACCTCTTGAGGCTCTGGCTTTTCAGAAAGCATTTGAGAAATTATTTCCTTAGCTTGCCTGTATCTATTGTATATAATTCATATTCATGTAATTTGTAGATTCTTTCACACATAAAAAGATAATTGAAATTAAATTTAGGGAAGACAGATTTTTTTTGATGTGTTTAATCAAGTTAACATCTGATAATATATGGGGTTTAAAGAAATTGGACCACCTACTGTTATTTCAGGGCTGAAAAATGGTATTAAATATAAAGAATCCTCACTAGTTTATCTCCCACTTTCTTAAGTTCAGAGTTTTTAAAGTTTACCTAGACTCAGGTAGAAATATAGCTTCCTCATCAAAGTAAGACTATAGATCCTTTTTTTCTCCTGTAAATATTGAAAATCCTTTCTCTTTCCTTTTAATTAGACGATACTTCCGCCTTTAGTAACACTTTCACTTGAGTATTTAACTTTGGAGGATTTTTTTTTTACTTCCTATACTTAGACTTTTTTTTACTTTTAAACCCCCTTGTATTTTGTAATTTTACACTGATAGAGGAAAATTGCTTCTTTAATTTTGGCCTCCCATTATGGGAATTTTCATCTATAACCTGTGGTGTATGAATGTTAATTCTTATCTTCCTATGGATTAAGACTTCATGAACCATTTGAGCTTTGGTTTTAGAATGGTGCATCTACCTTTTAAAGTTATCCTGTTTATGATTCAAGTTTTAATCTGTATGAGGCTACACATATGCTGCATGTATTAAAATTATGGAGAATGACAAAATCCATTTATTAAAATTGGACATAAATGGCATACATCAGCACCAAATTGACAAGGGGCATTTATAGATGTTTTAGTAATACTTTTTTATAGAATTTATAAGTTTTTGCATATTGAGGGACATGATATCCATGGCTTTTGATCATTATCACCTAAATAAAGCTGCTTCTGAAACCAGAGTACAAGAATTGTGATATCTTTCCTTGCTCCCTCCATTTTTCCCTTGACTTACACAGTTTTCAAGTTTTTTGTTGTTATTTTGAGTTGGGTTTTTTTGGAAGGGGTGTATTAAAAATAAGCTCTCCAGAAATACACAAAACATTTCTGTAATCCTTTGAAAGGACTCTGTCTTTGGTTACTTGTCAAAAATGATGGTTATGGAAATGTTTCTACATTTCCATGTTTATACCATGTAATTGTTTTGAACTTAGTGTTATGATTACTTAGATAAATTTTAACCACTTAACAGTCTAATTACTAGACAGTGACTAAAATTGCATATTTTTATTAGCTTCTATAAGAATATAACAGGAAATACATAATTTATTCCATACAAAATCAAATGGTTGAAATGATACCTACCCAAGAAATGCTTGGGACATTCAGTACATAAACAAACATGCTGCTGCAGTGATGCTCAGGGTAAGTGCTTAAAACAAGCTGTCTTCAGTATTCAGTAAGGCTTTTATTGCTTCTGTATAGTACTAGAGTACTATAGGAGTTGCTTTTATGTATTCTTATGCTCTTGATGACTTGAAATTTTAATTTTAAAAATCTAAATCTTCACTTTTCTTAGATGCATTCTAAGTGAATTCTTGAACTATTCATTTTACATTTATCTATTAGAAATACTAATCCCCACAGTAGTCTAGAACCAAGAGGACTTTCGGTAATATATTTCTTATACAAAAAAGATTATTTTTCTAAAGATTTCTAGATATTTGCATCTGTTCTTTAAGAGGTAGAATTGTTTTGCCTTTATTTGGTGTGCCTTTTTCCTTTTCTTAAACCCATTTTGACACTTTTTTAGGAATTAAACTAAAAATTATTTATGATAGTTGTAAGTTGGAATAAGTAGGTCAAGTTGTATTAGCAATATTGATAAAATGAAAACGCTTCGGGTTGTAGTATTTTCAGGTGGTAGCAATATACTATTTCATACGGGCACATTCCAGTTCTGTATAATTTGGGCAGTCTTTCCAGTGAGATGTACTTATCCTACTTTCCTTTCTAAAGGGTTACTGGATTATTTTCAGATATTATGACTTTTCATTATTATTTTCAAATGTTAATTGACTGCCGCTTGGTATAGTCAAGTAAATGTGAAGGACACTAGACTGTAATTTTTAGTAGTTAGCTTCTACCTATTTGAGAGAGAAGAGAAATTGTGCATATGTGTTTATGAAGTGTCTGCTGATACTGAAAATAGAATTTGGAAGGAAAATTAGAAGCTAAAATCTATTTTAGCAATCAAAAAGTTACTAAAATCTCCACTAGGAAAACCAAGAAAGGAACAGTTTTTTCCTTCTCAGGCGTTGTTATCTGAATTGCAGTTAACACTGTGTCATGTAGAATGTGAAGTGAGTACAAAGTCTAGCAGGGAATGGAAATTTGATCCCTCTAATGCAGTGAAATTGTTAATAGATGTTTTTAATATAATTGATTTTATAGTGGAATGCTTGTATCAGTATGTTAGCAGAAAATCTTCCTTTGTTAGATGATCAGAAAGAAAATGTTGTTACTAGGGATTTTCTCTTTTTAAAGACCTAGTTTATAGATGTCTTGTGTTTAGTTAAGCTGCAGTGTCTATATTATTAGCTTTATAATGAAATGTGAAGTTTGGCTATTATCATCTCAACCCCTTCTATAAATTATGTTCACTGTATTTTGAAAGACCTTAAAAATGTTCATTTGGTATATGGAAACAGAATGCGTATAATTTTTAAATATTTCTATTTAACCTGAAGCCTTCCTTTTTAATTGCTGTGTGTGTGTGTGTGTGTGTGTGTGTGTGTCTTCGTATTTTCCAGGAATCAAACCTAAAGCCTTCCATGGTATAGGTACAACTTGACACTGAACTACAACCTCAGCCTAATAAGTGCATATTTTTTCTACCACTTAGTATTTTTAAAATGTAATTCAAATAGAAGTTAATAAAATATAAAAAAAGACTTCTACAAAAAATAAAATTTCATAACAAAATAGAGAATAACAGTTCTCAGTATCTGTGTATCAAAATCTTAAATAGCCAAAATATTATTCAGAATGAGTCATGAATAAATACTTACTTTTTAATTGACCCAGTTTTTTTAAAAACACAATCTTGTTCTAAAGCTTACTTTCTCTTAAACAGAGAAGATCAGTATTATAGAGGCTGGCTCTTTTTTTCCATACCAGTAGTCAGTATATTCTTTCTTTTGCTAAAGTGATCTTTTTCACATACACAAATACTTGAATACGGCATGAAATACCATTGTTTACCACAAAATAAGAACTTTTCTTTTTTTAATCCTTCTTGCTTTTTCCTTTTAGGAAAAACAGATTAAGCTGTAAATTGTATGTTTGTCGGTGTACTGTGATGGTTAAAGGGGGCACTCAGAGATTGTCTGGGATCAATATCCCTCTACTTAGCTAGCAGATACATAGCCTGGCACAAGTTACCTAACCCCTCTGGCTCATAGCTTTCTCAGGGAAACGTAATTGTTTTGAATTTACAGCATTAAGATGATTACTTAGATAATTTTAACCACTTTTAACAGTCTACTAGACAGTGACTAAGGTTGCATATTTTATTAGCTTTTAAAGATAATATAACGGGAAGTACATAAATGACAATTTTCATGTAAGTTACTCAATACAAAATCAAATGGTTGAAATCATACCTACCCAAGAAATGCTTGGGATATCAGTACATAAACACGGTGCCCCAGTGATACTCAGGCTAAATTTCCAAGTGCTTAAAACATTTAGAGTATTAATTACCTGGAGAATGACCAGTAAAAGTAATTTTTTATTACTGTATAACTGTAACTATGATAGAGTTTTTTTGTGGTTATACACAGTTTTAACTCAGAAAATTTCAAAGAAGAATGAAATAAAAGGCACTTTAAGGAAAGTTGTTAGCATATACAAAGGCCTGAGGTGGTACTGGGAGCTTTAGCTGAGGGCACGACTAGAGGTCTGTGCTCTAAAAAGAGACGCCTGTAAAGAGAAGTCCAAGCAATTACCTAGGACCTCAGAAGGTTTACTGATTTGGTAATGCTGTTAAATATTATTGATCAGCTGATCCATAAAGATAAGACATTTTTACTTAAATCAGTTTGAATGATATGGAAGAGTTAGATTTAAAGGGAATAAAACACAGTGGCTGTGGAAGTAGCTTGTGCTGATAAGTGACAATAGAGGTGGAAAGATTTTGAGGTTGTGAATAATATATAAGAGTTTGATCTTGGGATCATAGAATTTGTAATGAAGTTTTTGTGGAGGAAAGTCTCACTTCACTTGATCATCTGGATTTCTTGTACCTATTTTCCCTCCCCTCTGTGCTCGTCCTTTTAGCCCAGCCCTGCGGCCCTTACTTTTCTTCACCTAGTACTCTTGTCCCCCTCCTCCTTTGTGTTGGGCACGTTGAAAATTTTCCTGTTTCTTAGGCTTTCTTTCACTTGTGGGCCCTTGCATTTGCTTTCTCTTCTGCTTGTTTGCTCCTCCCCCATTTCACAAATTTCTTTCTTTTCTTTGTGCCCTTTCTCCCCCTCCCTCCCTGTCTCTGCCTCTTCCTCAACCATCCCTCTATTCTCTATTCCTCTTCCTCCCCTTCTACCTCCTCCTCCTTTTTCTATACATTATTTCTTTTATAATAAACTTTTCATTGTTTTCCTCAAAGTTAGATGGTTCCATATTTTGGTTTTCAAAGAACTTTATACAAAATTTTCATATTATAATTGTTTACTTACAAATGTGTTTCTTCCTGGACAGTGAAGTTGTTCAAGATGGGAGTTATTTTTTCAGCTTCTATGTTCATTAGCAAGTTTTTTCATATTACTCATACAATAAACCTTCAGTAATGTTTGTTGATATGTGAAAGGAGAATAGTCATTAAGTTTCAAACAAAAAACAAAACAAAAAAGCCTAGTCCACAGAAGAATGACAAAAAGAGATTAATGTAAAAGCCATTGTGAAGAAAGGATAGGACTTGATGGATGTGCAGAACAAAGTAGAAGAAAATAGCAATTTAAATACTAGTTCATTACATCATATTTCCCAAGAGGAAATGTTAGGCAGCTCCTCACAATATGCTGCTAGAATCTTGAGTTAAGAGTGGAGAAAGATTTTAAGTTAACACATATGTGCTCTCTGGAAAAGACCACGTTGCTATGGGATGTGTTTGTAGGGAGTAGGATTTTACGTCTAGAATAGCATTTGCTAGGGTTCTAGGTAATAAAAGTTTTCGGGAAAGTTCTCTCTAGAGGCCTTGCTGAAGTATATTTGTGATAGATTAAAAATTGTCTCTTCCTGGATAAAACTAGTGTATTTTTCACCCCATCCTGTTCACCTTTTTTTTTAATTTGTGTATTTTGAAATTACATTTAAAAAGTATCCTAGTTTTATTTCCTTGATCATTTAAAAAACTTCAGGCCCTTCCCTTCTGTTTCTTTCTTTCTTTTTTTTTTTTTGAGACAGGGTCTCACTTTGTAGTTCAGGCTGGCCCTGAGCTCACTATGTAGCCCAGGCAAGCCTTGAACTCAGCAGTCCTCCTATCTCTGCCTCCCGAGTGCTGGGACGACAGGCGTGAGCCACCATGCCTGGCACTGTGGTATGTGGTACAGATTGCTGGTGGGTGTGAGTCACCACGCCCAACATTGTATGTGGTTACCAGGATCGAACTCAGGACCTTGAGCTTAAGAGGCAGGCGCCAGAACCACTCAGCTAAATCTCCAGCCCATCCCTTCTGTTACTTTTATTTCTGTGTCAAGGGTACTTCACCATCTCTGAACTTAAATTAGATTGATTATCTCAAGTTTGGAATTTTACAGATTCTTTTTCTGTAGTTACTCTGATTTACTGCACTTGAAGTTGAAATACTTTGTTTAAATATTGAAAATATTGCGCCATGGGAATTTAGAGCTAGCCCAAACTAAATAATAAGGAAAGAATAAACTGAGTTCCTAATGCTTCCCAGCCTAATTCTTTCTTCACTACTTTTGGAGCCACTCATTCTGCAGAATTGAGCCGATAAGGCTCATATAATATCACTTGTCTATGTACTTTTTAGCATATGCTGTTTGGTTCTTGTAGAATTAAACGTAATAAAATCTCTTAATCAGATGTTTTAGATCTATGTTCAAGATAAGCTTAAGAGAAGTTACTTTGACTGTATGTATTTATCATTTCTTGGAGA
Organism: Thryonomys swinderianus; assembly: GCA_004025085.1. Lineage (NCBI taxonomy): Eukaryota > Metazoa > Chordata > Mammalia > Rodentia > Thryonomyidae > Thryonomys > Thryonomys swinderianus. The sequence continues at coordinate 32,502 of PVIC010011986.1, forward strand.
AATCTCCATTTTTGCTTGTTATAATCTGGTGTGAGAGTTAAGAGATGCTTAGGCAACAAAGTATGTAGAGGCTTTTTATAGGCTATTTGCTTAAAAAAGCTGATAAAATTAACAACAAAATTTTTAGCTTTATTTTATGATAAAATTACATAACAGTAAGGATAAAGTTAATAAACTATGTATTGTTATTTTCAAAATACTCAGACCAAAAAGATCTGCTCTTACAAAGAAGAAATAGATAATAGCACCAAAATGTAAGAGAAAATATAATTTAATTTCATTTGGAAACTTTGAATGTATCCAAATTCATTTTAACATAAATGGCATAACCAGTAATTTCAAATGGTATTGACCAATCCTCTTCGAAATTGATAGAAATTGACTTTGAGGTGCCTTAACTTTATTCACAGCAAGTATGAATATCCTTCTTATACTACTTTCATTCATTCATTTATTTATTCCATTATATCAACCCTTCAAAGTATATCTTGTATCAAAGCACTTTTATTACCTCTTCTCCTACCTTTGTATTCCACACCAACTTCATCTGTCACTTTCCTTTTTTGCCTGTTTTTCTGCTTCCATTGTAATTATTACCTTAGTCTATTCCTCATAATGCACTGGAATCACTTTTAAAAACTGCATGCCAAATTACATCATTTTTTAACTTCCCCCAAATGCCTGTCTTGATTTCTCATCTTAAATAGAATAAAATATGTAGCCTTCAGGCTTGCAACTTGCTGCTTGTTCTGGCCCTTACCAGTACTGTTTCTCTGACTTAAATTTCTACCATTTACCACTAAGTTCATGCTGTTTGAATTTTACCACAGAGAGTTGTACTGTCTTTCTCTACAGGCAATGCTCTTCCTACAGATACTTGCTTGGTTAATTCGGTTATTTTTCTTCATGTTTTCTTCTAGTTCTACCATCTCTGGCTATTATAAAACTATCTTCCTACCCGGTTTCCATTATTCAGTGTAGAATAAAAAACAAATCGAGTTTTATGAAAAACTTACTGTCCCTCACCTTCTAAGGATGAGAATTCTTTTTCTCAGAAATAGCACCCATCCTGGACAGTTCTCATCTGAAGAGCAGAATATTAGTATTCTCTTATCTTTCTTTTTGTTGAAGTTATGTAACAATAGTTAGTGTTCTCACCGATACTATCATTTCTATATCAAAGCACATAAACAAAAAGTGAATTCCTGTGTATCTGGTCATTTTCTTTCTCCTCCAAATTCCCTGCCATTCTCATGAGAAAGTCTGGGATCAGTAGAAGAGGAACTTTTCTTCACTTTTTTCCTACATAGTTTCCAGTTTTTGGAATTCTAAGAGTTCATAATTGGTTTTACTGATGTTTTACAAACATTGTTAATAGTTTACATCCATTTGAGTTAACTGATGTGTGTAAATCTGATGTGAGATGCTTAGGTATTCACCTGAAATTTCAATTATATAAGTTTCATGTCATTTTAAAAATCTTTCTACTTTCTTTGTATTTAGAGCTATACATTCTAAGTTACATAAAGAGAATTAAGTGTGTTCTTAATATTTGCAAAACAAACTTTCATATAAATCTCTTATGTTGAGTCTTAAGTTACAAACTTTAAAGTGATTTTTTTGGGGGCACAGTTTCTTTTTGGAAATTAAATTCAGTAATAACCTCGGCCTACTAGGAAGTACACAGGAATCTGGTGAATAGGTACATGGATCCTAGTATGAACTTGCATTTGATATTAAATAATGGAGTATATGAAATTGACCATGGAGTTAGTTCACTGCCCAAAGATTAAGAGCCTATGTTTGAATGAATTAATAGGCCCTTTAGAGCTATATACATACATACATACATACACACACATACACATATATAGTTCACAGCTAAAAAGATTATTAAAAATAAAGCAAAGTAATGGTTAACTTATCCTTATACTGTTATTAATATCTACTTGAATAGCTTTAGCTCTTACCATCTTAGGAAGGAAAAATAATTTCCTATGCATTTAATAAGCAACTTATGGTATAAAGCAATTATTAAGTAGCATGAGTGCTTTTAGCAAAGTTGGCACATAGAATTTGGCCTTTACGGTCTCCAGTATGTCATTTTACCATGTCCACAGGTAAATAATAGTGATTACAGTGGTTTTTGTTTGTTTATTTTGTGGTACTGGGGATTGAATTTGGGTCCTTGTGCTTCCAAGGTAGGCATGGTACCACTTGAGCTAAATCCCCAGCCTGCCAACAAAGAAATTTTTTCCGTCTTACTTGCAAAAGAAAATTTCTTTAATCATAATGATTGTGCAAAACATATTAAATTTAGAGTTAGTTTCTCTTCAAAAGTTTACTTATGAAAAGAAAGTGACCTTGTATTCAAGTCCTATACAAATATTTCCTATCATTGGCATTTCAGTTCACTTTGAACTTTAAAGGACAGTCAGAACTTCAGTTTGGACTTTTCTTTGTTTTTGTGAGGCTCACTATATAGTTCCGGCTGTCTTCAAACTCAGAGCAGTCCTCCTGCCTCATTCTCCCTTGTACTCCGTTTACAGGCATGTGTCATCTTACCTGGCTCAATTTTTACTTTAAATTACCTCAGTCAGTTGATAGTTTCAGAAATTTTATAGAAATCACTTTAATAAATGAAAGCAAATAAAAAGCACAGATTTAAGTACTTTTGATATGTACTCAAACTTGTTGGTATTTCATGTCATAAAAACTTGAATAAGACTAAGCAATAAACAAAAGACATCATAAATTTATACCAGTGTGATAAAAGAAAACAATGTCCTGCTGTTATATGAGTGGGTACTTTGAGCTAACGATACATTCTAGAATGCTATTGCATGCTTACTCAAAAAATGCTGAAGTTCAATAGATGTAAAAAAGATAAAATGCCATGAAAACATAGTTTTTAGGAATAGTATGTAGGAATAGTAATGACAAACACTGATGTTGAAGATACATGTAGAAATTTTATTTTTCATGTAAAGATTTTAAATGATTGTAAACTTTTTAAATCTGTGCATGGAAATATAGGTAGGGTTATCATTTTCAAGACTAAGTGATATTTAGTTCCTTACAAGAAAGTGAAACTTTTGTACATGATAGACTTTAAGATTTGTTTCTTACTTTGAGGACTCAGAAACAAACATCTACTTCTGTATTGCTATAGTTAGATTTATGACTTTATCATGAACTCTCTTACCCCTTAGTTGGTCTAGTTCTGGCTGTTAGCAGTGCTTCCTTTTTTTTGTTTTCATATAGCGGTAAGATAAAGCTGAACATTTTTCAAAGTATACTTTTTGATAAAGTAAAATTTTTGTTTAGGTGACAAACAGCATGTTTGGTGCTTCAAGAAAGAAGTTTGTAGAGGGAGTCGACAGTGACTACCATGATGAAAACATGTACTACAGCCAGTCTTCTATGTTTCCACATCGGTCAGAAAAAGATGTAAGTTAATCAGTTACATTGCATTTACTCAGCAATATCTGTCTGTTTCCCTTCCTGAAAAGTAGTGTAAGAACCACAGGATACTGTCTGTGGTTCAGTGACTGTGCAGTAAGCACAGTGCTAGATCCTGAGGACACAAAAACAAAGAACTCATATTTTTTTAAAAATAGGAAACATAATGCCCTGGAATTTTTAAATTGGGATGATATAATAGTGTAGCAGGAAGTAATCAAAGCCATGAGTTACATCTGTATTTTTGGTTTATTTAACATGAGAAGTAACTTTAATATTACATATACATATATCAGAAAAAGCTGGGCTGGAGATTTAACTCAGTGGTTCTGGCACCTGCCTAGCAAGCTCAGGGTTCCAAGTTTGATCCTGGGTAACCACATACAGCAGTGCTAGGCATGGTGACGCACACCCATCAGCAATCAATACCACATCCCACAGTGCCGGGCATGGTGGCTCACGCCTGTAATCCCAGCACTCAGGAAGCAGAGGCAAGAGGATTGCTGAGTTTGAGGCTTATCTGGGCTACGTAGTAAATTCACAGTAAATTCAGGGCTAGCCTGAACTACAAAGAGAGACCCTATCTCAAAAGAGGGGGGCAGATTTGCACAGACTTAAAAATATAATGACAAGTTTCAGTCAAGTTTTCTTTTTATTGTAAACTTCTGACTAATCCTAGACCTCAGGTAGAAAGTTTCTTGGCTATAGTAATATAGTTTAAAAAAGTTAAATTGTGGTTGGAAGAATTTATGTGGTTTAGGAGGTCCATAGTTCAATAAACCTTTTTGATGTAAAAAATTAGAATATAGCCAAGTTATAATTAGGGTATTTGTAATTTTTTTTTGAGACAGGATCTCACTTTGTAGTTCAGGCTGGCCCTGAGCTCACTGTGTAGCCCAGGCAAGCCTCAAACTCCACAGCAGTCCTCCTGCCTGTGCCTCCCGGGTGCTGAGATTATAGGCGTGAGCCACCACACCCAGCATTGTGGTATATAGTACCAAGGATCAAACTCAGGACCTTGTACTTATGAGGTAGATGCCAAAACTGCTGAGCTACATCCCTGACCCTGTAAAAACTTTTTAAATAAATGCAGCTCAGATTTTACTAAGCTACTTTAAATTATGTTTTCACCCACAGATAATTTTTCTGATTTGTACCTGTCCATCTTTTTCCTACTTTCAAACTTCACAAATTTTGCTATCTCTTGTTTTCATGCCTATATAGCAATTTCTGCTAACTGTTAACCTAATAAGATTTATACTAAAGTGATGGTAGTGTGCTAAGGTATGTAACAAATGCCCTCAGTTTTCTTGAAAGCTAATTATTAGTAAATCACTTTCCAGTGTCTTTTTAGAATGTCACAGGTTAACATGACCTAATGTTTGTTAGGATTTTAGCTTTTTGCCCTTGTTTTTCTTTTTTTCTGCACCTTTATTTTTATGTGACCATTAGGTCATTTTGAAAACAAATTATCAATTGTTTTACTAGATCTGTTTTTAAAGTATTTGTGAGATTTTGTTTGTAAGTGTAAGCCTTAAGGTTATAGTACAATGTCATTTAATTTTGTTTCTGTACTTGCTCTTCTAGCTATTTTATGTAAATTACATTTGAATCACTATGTCTCTTTTCAAGTGTTGATTTTACAGATAAAATGTTGAGGTTACATTTTTAATATTATCATTGCTGAAATTTGAAAACTACAATTTGTGTGTGTTACTGTGATTGTACTATGAAAGTTAAGTTTGATAGAAAGGTCGCAGTGAAATACTGTGGATGGATTAAAAGTTTATTTTAAATAGGAAGATAGGAAACTTTTAAATCTAAATTTTGAAATATTTTAAGTGTAGGAAATGATTGACTTGGTCTTCTAAAGAGCAGAAATAATATGTATCAGAGTTTAAATTACAGTTAGTTTTTAAATACACTTACACCCATATTGATGTATTTTGGTTACCTTTCCAGTCTTGTTTCTTTTCACAAAACGGAGAGAGAATGATTTACTTCCTAAAGCCTTCTTAAAAAATTAAGGTAATATGACATATAGCTTAAGGCTTTGGAGCCCAAAACAATACACTTACATATTTGGATCCTTACTTTCCCTTTATCAAAAACAACTTCAAATGCTGAGCATTGTGGCTCACGCCTGTAATCCAAGAACCTAGGAGGCAGAGGCAGGAGATTGCTGTCAATTCAAGGCTTGCCTGGGCTACATAGTGAGTTTAGGACCCACCTGAACTACAAAGTGAGACTCAAAAAAAAAAAAAAAATCAGCACTTACCTTTAGGTCTCTGCTAATAGACAAAGGAGTTTGTTTAATTGTACATATAAAGATGCTAAATTTCATATACATATAATATGTTGTCTTTTCTGTATAGTTATTGGCCTTTTTTATATTGATTACCTATTTTATGCATCTTCCTGTTTCTTATGTTCCATGTTCTCCATGTATTAAGGTTATAACCTCTTGTCATTTGTTAAAACTATTTTACTTTTTACCTTGAATTCAATTTATGATGTTGTTAGTATACAAATATTTCTAGTTTTTATTACATGTGACCTTTCAATCTTTTTTATTTTTAAGATTTTAATTGAATGTATTTTTAACTGATACATAAAAACAAATATTGTACATATTAATAATATATCCAGGTGTTTTGATATGTGTATATATTATTCAGTGTTTAAGTTGGATTAAACATACATACCTCCTCAAGCGTTTATATTTCTTCTGGGGATTTAAAAGAAATGGTTTGTTTTTGAGGTTAGACTTGGAAATATCCTTTTCCCATACCTTCTTTTGTGTTTGTATTCATTACTTATAACTTAAATCCATCAGGAGTACATTTTGGTTTGAAGTGTGAATTGTAAGGTGCCATATTTCTCCCTTTGTGAAGTTACCCAGTTATTCTGATACTATTTATATTTTAATTAGACCATGGGTCAGAAAACTTTTCCTTAAAGGACCAGGTAATAACTAGGCTTTGTGGATTAAGAAACAAAATTTGGGCCTGAACTACAAAGCGAGACCCTGTCTCGAAAGCAAAAAAAAAAGAAACAAAATTTGGGGGCTGGAGATTTAGCTCAGTTTTTCCAGTACCTGCCTAGCAAGCACATGTCCCTGGTTCTATTTCCCAGTAACCACATACAACAATATTAAGCACGGTGACTCATGCCCACCAGCAATCAGTACCACACACCATAATGCCAGGCATGGTGGCTCACGCCTGTAATCCCAACACTCGGGAGGCAGATGTAGGAAGATTGCTGAGTTCAAGGCTTGCCTGGGCTACATATAGTGAGCTCAGGGCCAGTTTGAACTAAGGGCAAGACCCTGTCTCACTCAAGAAAAAACAACAAAAAAAAACCCAAAAACAAACAAAAAAGAAACAAAATTGGGAATTATGCAATTGTTTATGATGTAAAAATCACTGTTAATTCACACACCCTCTGAAAAGTAGTATGCTGGATACATCTGCAGGCAGTTTAGTGCCCATTCTAAATCGGACCATTCATTTATGGCTAAATGAAATATTCTCCTTAATATACATTAGTGTCTGATATATTCTTATGTCTGTTTTTTTATTTGAATCTCTATTGGTACATTATATATACACATCACAATCACATTCAACATGGAAAATTTGTACCAGTATATGACACGACTTACTTCTCATTTTTTCCCATTCCCCTACCCAACCCTCAACCTTCCCACCCCCTATCTACATAAACTGTTTCCTTCTTTTTACCATCACACTTTTTCTTACCCCTATACCCCATTTCCCTTTGAGTATTTACTACTGTGTAATATCTATTATGCATTCTAGAACTCATTTAGATCTTTAGTTTCTCATACCAGAGAAAAGATTTTTTTTTTTTTTTGCTTTTTGAGACAGGGTCTCACGTTGTAGTTCAGGCTGGCCCTGAGCTCACTATGGTGCCCAGGCAAGCCGCCGCGAACTCAGCAATCCTCCTGTCTCTGCCTCCCGAGTGCTGGGATTACAGGCGTGAGCCACCACGTCCAGCATTGTTGATTGTTGGTGGGCGTGTCTCCACACCCAGCTTTATATGTGGTTACCGGGGATCGAACTCAGGTCTTTGCACTTGCGAGGCAGGTGCCGGAACTATTGAGCTAACCCTCCGGCCCAGAGAAAAGATTTTTAAACTTACTAAGTTTATCAGCCTATTTTATGCCCAAACAACTGCAGTTCAAATTGTTGTTTATTAATAACATTTCATTCTGTTTTTCTAATTATTTTCTGCAAATACTTTGTTCTTTTAAGGTTAAAAATTTAGTGTATTGGGCTGGAGGGTTAGCTCAGTGGTTCTGGCGCCTGCCTCGCAAGTGCAAGGTCCTGAGTTGGATACCCGGTAACCACATACAATGCTGGATGTGGTGGCTCACGCCTGTAATCCCAGCACTCGGGAGGCAGAGACAGGAGGA
>PVIC010011987.1:0-17685 GCA_004025085.1 Thryonomys swinderianus
TACGTGGTATATCTTGAATCTTACTTTTTCCCATTTCCTTCCTTCCTTTCTTCCCTTCCACTCTCCATATACAAAAGCTTTGTTTCTATTTTTTCCTTCATTTTTTTCTTCCTTTCTTTCACTTGCTCCCCCTCCATTAGTTTCTTATAATAAGAGAAATTTCCTACTGCAATAATCATTATTCCCCTCTTGTAGCATTTCTGGTCTCCTTATTGAAGCAATTTTTATCAATAATAAGTCTTTCTTTTCTTTTGCCCAGGATTATTTTATTTTATGACATAGAAAATTTTGATTTACAAAATGGACAGTGTGAATACAGCATATGTATATGTGTGAGAACTATATACACCAGAAACAGAAGTACTTATCAGAGTGATATACTATGGGCAATGGACACCATACAGAAGCAGACATTATTGTTCCATAATTCTAGCAACTGCAGTGGATGGAGACTTGAAATTAAATAAAAACTTCCAGTTTAATTAGAGGAATTTTTTTCCAACTACACATTTCTATAGTGTGTTATTTCCATTATTCCAGAAGCTTCCACATGGCCACAGAATTATTTTGCCTCATGGAAATACTTCTATTTCATCCACAACCAACCACTTTGCCTTCTGGGCTGATGGTAGCATCCAGAGCAGCATCAGCACAGGGTCATGGGACCTGGGCCTCTGTTTCTGTTCCTGCTACAGGTGTTGATGAGCAGAAGAAACATGGAAAGGTGGATACAGGAAATATTCTCTCTAGGACTTACTTAATGACCACTGCCCTATCTAAGTAAAATATAATAAAATATATATTGTCAAACATAGTTTGTAAAAATCCAAGATCTGTAAGTCTCTGGATAGACATTATGAGTGAAAAGTATTGATTCATTTTAACAAACCAAAACAAACAAACAAAAAACACAGCAGGTATTAGAATATTTTCTGAACAAATATATATTTTGTTATTAAGACATTTCTAACTTTATCATTTAAATGAGTTTAATGCCATTTTTTTTCCTTTTCAACATAACCAGTTCTTAATTATAATGTACTATGCAAGCATAATCTATAGATGTGAAAATTTCTTAAATTCTAAAATTAGAAAATAAGCTGCATAATACAGTGCTTAATATATTTTCACATTTCTTGCATTCAAATCTAGTCTTATTTTTTGTCCTTTTGGTAATAAAATTGCTTTATCCTATTGGTAATAAATAATTTCCTAATAGTTTTGTAGGAGTATCAATTGTTTACTGTGAAGCAGACTGAATTATTGAAGAAAGTACATCATTAATTGCAGACAATAAAAGTAACAACAGATAGAGATTATTTTAATAGCAAAATATTAAAGAAATAATTTATAGCAAAGAAAATTGTACAGTATGTGGAAATAATTGCAGAAATCCCCCCAAAATTGTTAAAGTCACATTGTAATATTTTCCCAACAAGTACATCAGCATAACTTTGTACAGAATAATTCATTATGTTTAAACATGAATCTCCTCATTTAGTTTATCGTATAGTCATTTCCACATTTCATATCACAATACAAGCCATATTATTTCTAAAAGGAAGGAAAAAGCACATCTATTGATTAGCAAATGATTTTTGTGAAGTTTTGTTTTGTTTGGAGACAGCTATAGAACAAAAATTTTATGTGCTATTAAACACTGTTATCATCTTATAGAAATTGGCTTAATAGAAAAGATATATTTGCAATGGCTATGACCAAAATATTGAGAGATGGCTCTTCAGTCAAAGCTGTATCCAGGACTATGAATAATACCTATGTCTTGGTTTTACTGCTTCCAGGGAACAACAGGCTTTTTAAGCCAGTGCCACACGACTCCTTCAAGCACACAGCATGACTTTTAGACAACATTCATGTAGAAGGAAGGTATCTCTAATAGCTATGATAGTGCAGAGATGAGTTTTTCTTATGTACATATTCAGTGAAATTTTAGTTTTATTGCACTACTTCCATCCATAGAAATAGAAAAAAATACTATAGAAGGGAGAATTATTATACAGTTCCAATAAACAGAGACGGTAGATAAACCCCACTAATGAACTAGGCCACTCCCTGCTCATGGTCCTATCTTCTGTTCTAGTAGAACTCATCTGACAGCTAGGTGTAACCCACTAAAGCCTCACTTTCTAGCCTCCCACCAACTGAAGGCTTCTTGCCTTAAAGTGTATAGTATCTGACTCCAAAATATTCCTTTTGAACCTCCTCTATATCCAAGCAGTGGTTAATCTTGCCACCATTTTAATCTTTACTCCTTGTGATAACTTTTCCCTTCTCTTATTTTCCAAAAGAAATTATTATCAGTAGTCTCATATAAATATTAACTCCATTGTGACTCTTTCCTCTTCTTGATACTGATGTGGGAAAAATCTATTTTTGATTAAATCCAGTTCTACTGTTTTTACAAACCATATCAGCTTGTTGCTGAAAAAAAAAAAAACAGAAAATAGTGCTGACATATATTATTTCCTTAAACTTTTACTGTTGTTAGTCTGTGTGTGCAATACATAGACTACATGGATCCTAGGGAGGTGCTCCAGGAGCACCACACACTTCAGTCATTGTCACAACCCCTTCTGCTCCTCTTCGTCTTCCCACCCTTTGTCATTTGAACCCTTTTCCATTCAAAAGTTCTTTATCTCTGCCTCTTATTACTTATATCTTATATTTTGCTTTTTAATTATATTTCATCTTCCACATATAAGATAAACTATGTGATACCCAAGTTTGTGATACCCAAGTTTTGCATCTATTTCACTTAATATTATGGTCTCAAGGTGCATCCTTTTTCTACAAGTGTCTCAAGTTTATCCGCCTTTATGCCAGTGCAGTACCATGTCTCTGTACCCTTTCTGTGTCATAGGAGCCATACTCTGGAAAAGTGCTTTGCAGTATTTTGTAGAGGAATGTCCAGTAATACTTTTCCTACCTACTTGAGTAGAGAATAGCAGAAAGTACATGTGTGTTGTTTACTCAAATCCTAACATGCCACGTGTTGTGGTAACATGTCTTAAGTGCCTTCAGTATCACATCTGCTAATGTTGGGTTGTTACAGTGTTGGAATTCAGCTGATATGTTTTTCTTAACATAAACCTCTTTTAACCCAAGGCAGAATTCAAGCTCTTGACTGTATATCTACTACAGATTACAGTCACATATTCATTCTTTCCTTCTTTCTCTTTTCACTTCTCCAAGAACGTGGGAAAAATGAGATCATGACCTATGTAAGGTTTTAATAGGGTAGAAGACATGAATCACAGCAACTGGGTCCATCTGCAGGGCTCATTTCTGCTCATGGTGAGGTTTCTAACAGAGGAAATGGCTCTGTGAGAATCAGCAAATTAAGATTGCAAAGTTGCAACATATTATCACCTTTCTGCCTGACTTTCAGCACACAAGCCCCGCTGGTTTATATGTGATCTCCTGACAGCGTGGAGGAAGACTGGAAAATTGATTCAGAAGAGCCTTATTATGAACTGAGCACTATTGTGAAATGTGTCTCAAGAGTATTTTTTATTTGGCATCATCTGATGTTTTCAGTGACTTAATGGATGTGACACTCTCTTCTCTCATGTATTAGTATCATTCACATTTTGAGCAATTAAGTCTCTTGCGATGCCTCTCATAGCTGAATTTTGAAGTAATCAGTTCCAAAGGAGATATTTGAGAGATACAGATGCTTTGAGAGAAGATTTATCTCTGGAACTGTATCTCACATAATGTTTTCTATCATTTTTTCTGCCATGACAAGATAAGCTTTCACAGCAGCAGAGTCAATAACACTGTGTCACATTAAAACATGCAAACACATCTTTATTATCATGTCACGTACATTTGCTTTCCATTTTATATTTTTTTAAATAATAAAGTAGTAAAATCAGAGAGTATGCAGTTTGGGAAGAGACATTGCCAAATAAATTCATTGTTTTGGTTATCTAACCATAATAAAGCAAAAATATATTAGTGAGTAGAGACAAAACTAACATTCAGAAACTTCTGAAGCAAACTGAGCATCATGCTCTAAGAAAACTAATTTATTTCAGTGGAGGGCTGTGTAGGGATAATTTGCAAGATAAAAAGAAACAGTTTTCCAGTGAGCTAATTGTTAAAATTTGTATCAACTAGTAAAATCTAGCTTAAAATTGTTAGTTTTAATAAATATCTGACAAACATTGGAAGTGTATTAATTGGTAAATAAATATGTCTAGTACATGTATAAACATTTAAATATTTATTATACTTTGAGTATAAATATATGATGTGTTACATAGCCTGTCAAGCAATATTACCTTACAAATTTAAACCATTTTCTGACCCAAGTATAAGAAGAATTCATAATATAAGGAAGTTTAATTTATATCTAAGAGGCAACTTTGTATTGACAACGAAAGGAGGCAGATCTGGAAGGAAAATGAAAACTATTTAGAAACACAAAGAAAACGTCTCAGTGATTTGAGTGTTGGATCTTTGGATTTTTAACAAATCAGAAATGTACTGGTTTGGGGAAGGAAAATTTTGGCACTAAAGAAAATAGGTTAGAGAAAGTTCCACAAGGAGAAAGAATGGTGTCGGGAGAAGTCAGGTGAAAATATGTCGAGTGAAACCGGAAGGAGGACATGTCGGTGACACTCAAGGTCTGTGAGAAGACTGATAGTGCTGAGAGGACACGCACCACACATTTATGACAGAATCTGTGAAGGAAGAAGTCTACAGAGTTTCCTGGACCATAAGGCAATCTCTCCATGTTCCCCTGGGCTGTTAACCTGACATCCTATGTGACTCACCTCCACACTCAGGGGACTCTCGGCCCAAGTGAAACGGAAGAGAGCTAGAAATCAAGTGAAAGACAAGAAACTATAGAAACTGAAAATATGATTAATTGTTGAAAATACTATTTTTCAGTTTTGAAATACTATTATTCAGTTTTGAATAATTTATTAAGAGTCGGGGATACATTAAGGCAAGGTACAAAACCACTTGCAAGTTCAAGTGTTAATTGGAAGGGTCCATTCAAAAGGTTAATTCAGTGTTTTAAAAAAGGAATTATAAATATGAAAAACAACCCATCGATGCATAAGGCACTGCTAACCATGTTGCCTGTGGGAAGTAAAACAAAATAAATCAAACATTTAAGAATTTGCCTTTGGGCAGAAGCCTTTGCTCAGCAATGTGAAAAGTGAAGTTTCATAGGCTAAAGGCAGCGAGTGCTGAAAGTAGTTTGAGGCAGGCATCTGCCTTGTTTTTACATGGTAGGAACAGCTGTTGGCTGCTGGTGATTGGCTGAGCCTCTGCTGAATGCCAAACAAAAACACCACCACCAACAAACAACAAAAGAACATGCACAGACCTACTTTATGTTTCCATTTGCTTGTGCACTAAATTAGCTTGAATTTTAATATATAGACACTCAAAGTACAGAGATAGAATCAGGCCAAGACCTCCAGCTTGTTTAACACGCCTCCTCTTTGCTGGCTAATATTAAAGAGTGGTTTTACTTTCAAAGCTTCCTGCTAGTGTTTTGTGCTGCTAGAAGTATCCTACGGTAAATGGGCCTCTGGTTCACAGAACCATTAATGAATTGCTGCATATGTTAGTACTACCCTAGAGCTGAGCCTGTGCTAAGGATATGAAAATCTCAAATTGTCCTGCATTATAAATTTGAGAAGTTGTGCACTTAAAAAAGTTTAAAAAAACAGAGAGGTATTTGAAGGAGACTCCAGATAGGTGAATGAATGAGTGCCCTAAAATTGAAGATTATTAATAAATTACTTGCTGCTCTGTGAGACCTACACATTTTTAATTTCTGAAGTGTACAATTAAAAAGAAGAATTGTGAAAAAATGTACTTCTTGTCTGAGCTTTTGCCGAAGGCAAAGAAGGGAAGCTGTTCAAAGACGATATGGCTCAGCACATCACACGTTCATTGCAAACAAATGATCAGACTGAGGTGACCCCAGAAGGCTGCAAGCAGCACCGCTGGTGCTCAGTGGAAGATGGCATTTTCCTCCTTTGAATTTCAAATATTAAATTAGCTGCTCTTCTCGGCTATGCATAACACAGTCCTTGAGTATATATTTTTCCTCACAAGAGCAAGAAGTGAAGGAGTGGCTACCTATCGATGTTTGCGAAATCGCTGCATGGAAAACCAACTTGCCAGCCCTATTTACCTCTTTAACAGATGCCATTTTTTTTAAAACCCAGTTTTAGGAAGGAGAAATGTTATTGGGAACGGTCACCGCAAGAAGACGAGGGTGGGGAGGGATTACTGCAACAGGAGAGAGATAGGGAATACTTGAGCTTAAGAACCACAAAGGTAGGAGCAATTAGATTTTTTGAAAGGCGTTTTACAAAGAAGAATGAAAATGTATAGAGAAGGAGTTTGAATACCTGACAATGATCGATTGTTAACTCCAGTTCCAGGCCTCTTCTCTCCAAGAATGCGGCTGAAACTGAAAGCTCCAAATTATAATTATGGCTGCTCTTTTCTGATGACCCACAATCATCCAACAATCTACCCAAAGCCGCCTTATGAGAACAAAAGATGTGTCCAGCACCCCTGTCTACAAAGGTATTAGGAGCAACATGCCAGCAATTGGTGGCAGAGACCAATGCATGTGTTTCTTTTTGTTTCACCCTAGGAGACAAATTACCTCACACTCTACAGTGAGATCCTTTCATCCTCAGTCAAGTCCAAGGCAGGTGCAGAACAAAATGGTTGGAAGTTGAGGAGGCATCAAGCGAGAGAACTGGGCTTCTGACTACCTTACATAGAGGAGGTCAAAAAGCCTTTTCTCTTTGCCCTCTGAATTAATGGTAAGGGTCAATAAATTAAACTGGTCAAAGGAAGAACAAGAGAAAATCATTTTTAATTGAAGTTTTAATTGTTTGTATGAGCAAGGATTACAGCGTTGCGAAGTAGCAGTCATATGATTTACAGTTACTTATCACAAGCTAAACAAAGTAGAAGTGTGGCCAAACTTTTCTCCAGGTGCTTTCACTTCTCTCTCTCCTGGCAGATGAATAGATACGATGGCCCTTTAAGAAACCAGAGCAAGGCACAGACGCAGGTGACGCAGATGATGCTGATAATGTGCACCAATCATACATTGCTAAATGCTACTTCCGCCCTTGAGCCTGATCACACCCCGCCCAGAGCACTGCTCCCTCCCTCTCATCCAATCACTTCCCAAGCCTCCGTATATAAATGCTTGTAACTTCCAGAATAAAGCAGAAGTTTTTCAGTGGACACGGAGTATGGGAGTTGTGATTCCTGCGCCCCTGCTCACCCTTCCGAGGTCGTTGGTTGGTGGAGAGGGCATGATAACCAGCACAGGCCGGATGACAGAGAAGACACTTGGGTTGGCATTGGGGGGAAGCAACAGTACATAAGTGCTGCCTCTTTACTCTTATTCAGTTGAGTACATCTCAGGTGATTGGTGTTTTCTTGAGAGAGATCTTTCCTGGGTTATGGACACATCTTCACGGCTGAAAGTGAAATTTATATTCGATTTCAAACCAGTTAAGTGAACGTAAAGAAACTTCTCTGCACCTCCTGATTCCCACTTGCATTTAACTCTAAATAATCCAGGTGCCAAAGGATCCTGTCCCAGACTAGCATGGTCTGCCACACTGCTCTGTTGTCTTGGGATTCTGGAAAGAATACAGCCAGTTGGGCAAAATTCTGACTCATAAACATGACCACTTATAGGTATATTCTACCTTGTAAGCATGACTTGTCCTTTTTATGAAGGAGTCAACTCCTCTAAAATAATAGCAATAGTACCAATAATAATAATAATGAAAATAGACTTTTTTCCAGACAAGCAATACTTCCTGTTTCTTGGATAAATTAAAGCAGTGATATGATTTCAAGTGATATTTTGATTATGTTTTGACATATTTTATAAGTAATCCAGTTAAAAAATACATTATTACATGCATAGTTAAAAGATAAAAGAAGAAAGTTCATATAAAATAGCTGATAAAATCATAAAATTGAATAAATGTTTTGTTCTTGAAGTTTAACTATAGTTATCTTAAATTTTGCTTTCTAAACCATGTGTGAAATTTAATGAATTCTCTTCAATTGTTTATCCTAATATGTGACTTGGAAATACTAATTAGCTCACTGTGGAGAGTAAGTTTAGGGATATTTCATATTCAGAAAGTTATCCTTGAATTTTATTTTTCCTTGAATTTTATTTTTAATTGAGCTATTCATTATTTGTACATAAAATGATAAAAGGAAAATGAGATAATTTTATTAAAATGAAGACAAATATGTAATCAGGAAAAATATTAGAAAACACTTTGTAGTAAAATGACTGATTTCTTTGGGATACAAAATCATAGTACTTTAATAGTTATTAATAAAATATTAGAAATGAAAACAAGATCTATATATAATTTAATTTGTAAAGCCTTCTGTGTTGTATAATATATGAAATGAATTAGCAAACTGCAAAGTAAAATTTAGATATGGGCAGAAACCATCCCAATTTTTATATCAAATTAAGATAAGAAAGGAATAGGTGAGTGTTTTTGTTTTGATTTTAATTATTTTCAAATGTGTGATTCAATTTCAGTCCTTAGTTTTGCATGATTTTAGTGAATCTAAGCTGAAAAATAAATCATCAAGTGACAATATCTAATAGAGAGAAGGACTTAAGTTGTAAAAATGACAATCTGCTTATAATGTATAATATTTAACATGGTTGCTTTGGCCAAAATAATTGCATTTGAGAAGATACAGTCTTTGAATTACCCTATTCTTAGAATTTATTCATTTTAACTTCTTAGCTTTAGCAAACTTCATTGATCCACTCAGATGAACATTTGTCGAGCTGCTACTAAATAAGACATTATACTTTTTACTATAACATCTGATTAAAAAGGCAGAAATACAAGATTGCCTTACTTTCAATATGTTTCCACTACATTTCTATGGATCTGTGACTTCCTCTGGCAGGATGGATGAACTGAGGGTTTCAAGCAAACACGTTTTCTATGACTTCTAATGCACATCACTCCCCTGCGTTACCTGTATTGACTGCACTGTCAACCACAGAAAGACCTTTGTGCTCCCTTTATAGATCCCGCCCTTTGAAAGCTCCCTTGCTCCTCCTATCAATTGTAATCCCTCAGAGATGCATTAGATGGTCATTCTTTTATTCATCCATTTATTCATGCTTTGAAGCTGTGCCAAATACGAACTGTGTTCCAGGAATTGTCCTCGGCCTTGGACTTTATGGCATGGATCTCAAAATTCAATTTAGAAATGTATACAAGTAATTTGAAGTGTGCATGCATTAAGAAGTTCAGGGAACTACAAAAGCTCAAGTAAACTAGTAAGGAAAATACAAATGAGATCTGAAAAAAAGTTAAATTAGCTATGGAAGATGAAGATTACTAGAGTCACACGAGCAGATATTACAAATTGGTCAGTATGGAAAGAATTTCCAGTGGCTGAAAACTGTGAACGGTCAAAAGACAGAACATAAAAAACGTGAATAGGTGTAACATTTAGAACGATGGTGCAGTGGTGCAAGAAAAGTTTAGAAAGGTCGGCTCCCAGCAGGATGTATAAAACCTGCCTGTAATAAATCTCCCGACATGGAGATTCTCTGCAAGTTCCATGAAGAACTATGCCTATGTGTTTTTTTTCCCCTAATACTGACTTCCAAGCTCTTTAAATAATAGATGACAAATCACTAAGACTTCCTAAACACCTATAATTTGAGAAACAAAGGTATTTTCAACATTATTTGTACCATATAGAAATATTAAATGGCAATAATCACTGTGATATATTTGCTTAAGTCTATATAAATATATATATATGCCTAGAAAGACTTTTAACAGCATCTGGTTTCCTCCTGTTTCAATCAACTATTTTCATGTACAAATTTGCCTATACTACTATCCAGCTCTTGAATTAAGAGATTTCACTTACTGTCTGATGTGTACATGTATTTTCCAAGATACATGTTTTCTAGAAGCTATTTAGAACATTCAAACGTGTTTTCTTTATTAAATTGTAAATTATTTAATCACATCTTTATTCGCTTTCACATTACACTTTGTGGTGAAAAAAAAATTCTGAAAAGTCTTTCCTTCTCATTCTAAATAACATTTATTGCTTCCAATCATCAAACCAACAAATATTTTACCTTTGCAATGCTAAATCTATTATTTTGTTTAAAAGTTTTTGAGGCAATATGCAACCTTTGCCTATTTCAATAATTTATTCTTAAAATTATGGAAATATATCATTATAGAAATATTAGAAACCTGTATTGATTGCTGGAGTTTAAATTTTTTGGAAAGTTATAAATTCTTGTGATTCCTTGTTGGGCTTGAGAGCCCCCGGATATTGTTTGTCAAGCTCTGAAAGTGTGTGTGTGTGTGTGTGTGTGTGTGTGTGTGTGTGTGTGTATGCATATATTATATAGTCAACAGGAAAAGTGAAGGTGTCTTTCATGACATTCTCTAACGGGTCTGTTAGCTGCACAAGGAGGGTAAGAAACCCTTCTGTGAAAGGAGATATGTTTTCCTGTAAGGTTTCAAAAATGCACAAAACTTTCTTTTAGAAAATTGGCTTTTTTCCCCCTCATGTGCTCTTAAAGCTAATTTCTCAGTAATATGGAAACAAAGCAAGATGAGTTTGACCCAGTGAAGCAAATTCTATATTTGGAAGGTCCAACTAAGGTACCACTTTGGTAATGGAAAGAAGCATTTATCTCTTTGGTTTTTATTGGCATTATGTTCTGACTTGGTCAGAGAACAAAGATCTTTAACCAGATCTTAGACTAATGACTTGCATCAGGTTATCCATATTCCCCAAAGGGCCATAAACACAAGAACGTCATTAGTAATTCTACTTAGAATAGTCTTAAATAATTAACATGTTATCACTTTTTCAGTTGTCTGTTCAGTGACTGGATAACCACATCTTTGTACTCTCAGAGCATTCCTCTCACTTTTCTTGATTTCTAGAAGGCTCTTTGAAAATTTTTCACAGAATCATCAACACCTTGCAACTATATTTTTCTTGAAAAGACTTTCAGCACCTTACAGAAAAGTACATGAGCAGTTCATTAACCAGGGAGCCAGGATCTGTCAGCCATCTGTAAAAGCAAGATGCGCTTGTGTGAAAAACTGCAACAGAACAATGAGTCTTGCTTCTTTTCATGCTTGGTATATTCAGGGTAGACCCCTGTGCCCTGTGGAGAAAGAGAAAAAAGAAAAAAGAAGAAATGAGGCAGATTATCTACAATGTACCATAGACACATGCTAGCATTATTTCCAAGTCAAAGTAAAATAGCGGGTGTTTTTATGTTTGAAGTACTTTCAGAAGCAAAAAGTTACCTATAATATTTAGGATGAAGAAAACTGCAATGAAGTCTGGCTGGCTTGAGGAGGTATATTAGACACTAAAGGTTTTTCTCGTTCAAGTTCTTCAAAGCACTGAAATTGCAGCAAAGCTTTATTAGACAAGGTGTTACAGTCAGTACTTATAAAGCTAAATATTCAGAATGGTATTTTGAATTTCTTGTCACAAAAAATAATCCACAAATGTGAAGGAAAAATACATATATAACAGAATTGTGTCAGTAATTCTTGTGATTATCTATACAAGTGGTTGTTCAGCTTCATCTGTTCATGGAATATTTGGAAGAGTTCTTGTTTTTTACTCAAATGTATACTTGATTTATCTTTAACTTTAAGACTAAAAAGCCACCAATACAATTTAAATCATACAATGTGTGAGGTGATTGAATATAATAACCTCACTTCAATTTAATGTGTTTCAAATCTTTTCATACCAATACCATTTTTTCCATATAATGGATAGAACCAGTAATATCTCAGTTCACAAGCTCTTCTGCTAAAACCCAATTCAGTTCACAAACCAAAGCATTCAATAAAATTTTGCTTATGTTCACAAACTCTTCATCTAGTCCTCTTCTTCTAGTCCTATTATTATTAGTAATTTAAATTTATATGGCATATGTATTTGTTCAAATCACTCTACATCAATGTGATTTGTGTATACAGATTTTGTATCTTAGATAATAATCTAGAACTACTTTATTTACTTGTCATATTATTCAAACTTTGCATCAACTTTCACTTAACTCTAGAGTCCTTTTGGTGTAATTTTATTAGTCTATCTTTCTTTCTCATTTGTCCACTTTTGTTCTTTCATTCTTGCTTGCTTGCATATTATCTTGGTTTCATTCTTGCTTCTCCCTTCTAACGTCCAGAGACCGAGACTGAGGCTGGGGCTGTGGACTAATTAATCTTGCAGAAGAAATTTAAAGGCAGTTGAATACTGAGGAGGTGGTGTGGGCTTTTAGGCAGATATATTTTGAGAATCAAGAGCAAAAGCCCAGCAGAATGATGTAAAACATTTTGAATTTGGCCAGAAAAGAAGTTCCAGTAAAGCTGTGGACTGCAGAGAGTTGAAGAGATCTTGATTGCTAAGAAGGAACAGAAGAATAGATGGCCTGAGGCCACCACAGGATGCAGTAGGACTCCACCCTTTGCAGTCTCAGAGTTGCGAAGGTGAAAGATTTTGCTTAGAGAAGAAAGCCCTGGAGCACCATGTTCCAGAAGGGTGGCAGCATCGGCATGTTCCAAAATGGTGGTGGCCTGACGAAACTGCTCCTTGAGTTTGACTCATTAGCAGTGGGCCCCTCCAGCTAAGAAAGAGGGCTGCTATTTTCTAGCTGGCAGCAGACCCTGGCATCATCCATGCAGCGCTGGTGCATACAGAATGCAAGGGTCCTGGGGTCAGGAAGACTTCCATCAAAATTTCAGAAGAAGGCCTGGGAGGCCTGGTGGTGTGCCTCTGAGAGGGCGATGTGTGAAGGCAGAAGTTCAGTGGAAATCCCTGAAAGTTTGGCGAAGCAAGGAGCACATATCATCTGAGGAAATCTGTAAAGAGAGCAGATCCCACATAAGAGAGAAGCCACGGGAGACACAACCACTGGATGTGCCATGGGGTGGAGCCACCTAAGCCTTTTGGACTTGACAATTTGCCACAGATTACCTCAGATGCTGGAAGTAGAACTGTGGAATATAACCTGTGGCTTGCTAGATTTTGCACTTCCTGCAGTTCCACCCCACTGTAATCTCCTGTTTGTACCTTTTACAATGGCAATGCTGATCTTGTGCCACTGAATGTTAAGAGTGTTTGATTTTAATTTCTACAAGGACTTGAAGCTAAAAGTTTGCTTAAAATCTCAGAAGACAGTTTGGACTTTGACTTTTCAGAAACACTGAAGCGAGTAAGATTTTGACATCTCTTACAGATGAACTAAATGCTTTTTTGTATGAAGAGATATGCATGAGTCTTCGGGGGTGTCAGGTGAAGGGATCTGGTTTGTGCTTTGATGTCTCCTCAAAGCCTCATCTACATGAGATGAGATTTTCTTTATCAGAAGTAGTTGAATCTAGAATGGGTGAAGCTGGAGCTAAGGGTGTGTGGTTACTGAGGACCTTGCACTTGCTAGGCAGGGACCGGAACCACTGAGTTAAATCTCCAGCCCATCGTTATAGTTTTATAACAAATCTTGTAACTGGCAGATTTTTTCCCCTTTAGTTATCTTGCTCTTCATTCTATTTTTACTTATTTTGTCAGTGCTATTAAATTACATGTTAATATTTTTATTGGAACTGCAACCACCTATTAACGTTAGATGGAAATATTATTCTTACACTATTGAATTGCATTTTTCTAATGCTATATAGTAAACTGCCACCAATTTGCCAGCTTAGCACAATACCCTCTTGTTATAATACACTCACAATATATGATTCTGCAGGTCAAACTGGCATAGCATAACCAGAATTTCTATTCAAAGTATTCCAAGGTTGAAATCAGTGTTGGCTAGGCCGATCTCTTATCTCAAATTTCTGGAGAACAATTTTCTTACTGTTCATTTCTGTTGTTGGAGGAATCAATTTCTTGGAGATTATAATACCAAGGTTTTCATTTTCTTGGCTCTCAGTAGTGCTTCCCTCCTACCGGATTCCTGCATTCCTCAAGATACAAGTATTGCTACCTTCAAGTCAGTAATGACACACAAATTCCTGATGTTTTGAGTCCTCATAGTCAAAAACACTTGTTTCTGAACTTATGCCCAATTGTAAAGGATCAAATGACTCCTGTAGTTCGTTTGAATAACATTCCTGCCTTGAGATCATTTGACTGTGGACACAGATATATCTGCAGAATTCCTCCACAGGTCTAAAATAGATCACAGAGGACTGAGAGTAGTACAGTTAGCATGTATGACTGTATGATTTCATACAGTGGTATTTATAACTGTTCAAGTCAACTGTTTCTGGGGTCAAGCGTTATCTGTCTGATGATTCCTGTTAAAGTAGAATTACGGAATTATAGAAGCAAACACAGTGTACACACACACACACACACACACCCTGTCGAATTTGTAAAAAGACTGCTTCACTCAGATAAGTAGACATTGTACAAATAGATCAGATGAAGTGATTCGCCTGTTCAATGTCCTCATCAGACAAGGGCAATGGATCTCTGGAAAGCCTCACCAGAGACTTTCACACCAGTCCTACACTTGCCATCAATGGAGCAGCCCTGCTCTTCTAATGAGCTAACACTTCACCTACTCCAAATAAAGTCATCCTTTCCCAGTGGGCCTCTGTTCTTTCCCTCCCTCCCTCCCTTTCTCTTTCTCCCTCCCCCCCTCATTTATTAGTGTCCAGGTATAAATAATTAGAGCATACTAGAACTCTTAAATGGTAGAAATAAATGAAATGCCTCAGTTTTTCATGTTTTGTTTACCTCAAGTTTGATGCTCTATGCTACTTGGGTATCCTGGACCTTATCATGTGTCAAAAGTCGCTGGCATCAGCATGAAGCCATTGCTTTTCCAAGCTGCCTGTTGTCATTCCAGTCTGGAATCTTTCTTCCTGTGACCTGGCCTCAGTTTGGATGCTCTGACTCATGGGCAGAACACACACTCTGCCATTTCTCGATTGGGCGCACAAACTAAATGAACCCAAACTTCAGTCAGAGCATGTGGGTGAAAGCTTTAAGTATAAATTCTGGGTGTTTGTTAGTGTGACTATCCAGGTACAAGTCAGAAACTTCCAGAAACAAATATTCTCCAAAGACGATAGGAGGCTGGCAATGAGAGATGTATAAAATAATCACTCTGCATTTGGATGGTTAACAAGCATTTTTAATTCAGGTGACTTTGGATTTGTTAGTGCATCTCCTCAGAGTGTGCCTTTCTCTATGAATGTTTCAGAAGACTCCAATTTTGTCAAGAACTAAGACAAGAAGAACCACAGCCACCATGGTACCACTGGAAACTTCATCCTTGTTCTCACATCAATTCCAATAATGGATGTCATATCTCTGAGCTGAGAATAATCACATTGGACCAGTATCCCACAGTTCATGATGACAATGATTTCCTAAAGTTTGAAAATTTGAGAGAGATTTGCAAACCTCAATCACTTTGAGTTGTAAAAGATCCTTTCCAAGTTCTTTTTTTTTTTTTTTTTTTAATTTTTTGGCAGCACCAAGGATCAAACTCAGGTCTTTGGGCATCAAAGGTTGGCACGGTACCACTTGAGCTAAATCTCCAGACCCTTTCCAAGTTCTTTTGAGTGTCCTTCAGTTCCAATGTGGAAAAGAATGATCCCTGTGGAATAGTAGTATCACACATGTTGCTGCTCCATTAATTGGTAGGGCTGCAGATGGTAGCCATAACTTTTGTTTTTCCATGTACTGATTGATACAGACTCCTGTGTCCTTGTACAGCACCAGCAACTCGCACAATGAGTAGAAGGCTTTCATTCAAAGTGCACTTGCTCAATCTGAGGTGGCAGACTGAAAAGGAATGATTAAATTCTCAATAAATACATACATGTGTGCTTTATTCTCTCTTTTCTCACAGGATAAGAGGCCTCTGTGAAAGAGGTTTGTTTCTCGCTGATGGGAATACTTGTGAAAGACGTGCTGCAGAAATCAACATAAGTCAAATGCAAGAGAAAATTGATTCTGATAGAATGCTGATATGGCAACCTGTCCTTGTTATCATATAGCCGTGAAGTGGGCTAGACTACATTACCGGGGCTCTAGGCTTCGGACAACCCAAGAAAGCGGCCACTGTAACTCCAGCAATGACTGCGGAAATGTGGCAAGAGGTATGGGAGCCAACCTGCCTCCACATCCTAAAGCTGTTAGTACAAAGCTGATGGAGGGTCCTAAGTGGGTCAGGCTAGAGATTAGCTTGTGTTCTTCATAATCACATGGGTCACAAAACTCTATGATGGAAAGGCCACTGTTTCTCCCCTAAACTCTGACGTGTCATTCTCAAAAATCCAGATGGATCCGGGCATGGTGGCTCATGCCTGTAATCCCAGCACTCGGGAGGCAGAAACAGGAGGATTGCTGAGTTCGAGGCTTTCCTGGGCTACATAGTGAGCTCAGGGCCAGCCTGAACTGCAAAGCGAGACCCTATCTCAAAAAAAAAAAAAAATCCAGATGGATTCTAACCTTATTACATACATTTATCACAGTCAGTTGTGCGTTTGTGTCAGTGTCTAGAAAACCAAAGCAGAAGCATAGGCACATACACAATAGACACATACACAATAGACATACATGCATATATATATATATTCACATGTATGTGTACACACACACACATATGTGCATGTGAGGAGACAGGGGAAAGAAGATGGAAGAAACCAGGTGAAACTGACAGAAAAAAGAGTCATCTTCCTACTTAGATTTTTTAAAATACCAAATAATAAAATCACTATGTACCCCTTTTATTTTTTCCCCTGATAGTTCATTTAACAAGTTTGATCATTATACCAAAATATAGCAATATCATCAGACCTGTTGACAAATTCTCTTTCTGAACAATTTGACATTTATACACTTTCACTAATAGTGACTAGATGCCAAGTGAATACTGTGTGTTTAATTTTTTTTTTTTTTTTTGAGACAAGGATCTGCTTGGTAGTTCAGGCTGGCCCTGAGCTCACTATGTAGCCCAGGCAAACCTTGAACTCAGCAATCCTCCTGCTTCTGCCTCCTGAGTGCTGGGATTACAGGGGTGAGCCACCACGCCTGGCTGTGTGTTTAATTTTTACCTTCAAAATTATCCCCAAGAGTACATGTAAAATATTCCTCTAGTCTAGCTTAAAAGTTTATGTCCTTAAAGAATTAAAGGCTCAAGCAGCCCCGGGCCCGCCGTGCCGTGAGTCCAGCGGACTGGGGAACTTGCGGCGGTCGGACCGGACCCAGCAGCCCCGGGCCCGCCGTGCCGTGAGTCCAGCGGACTGGGGAAGTTGCGGCGGGCGGACCGGACCGAGCAACTCCGAGCCCACCGTGCCATGCTTCCGGCGAACTGAGTGAGCAGCACGCGGACCCGGCTGCAGGGTACAGGCCATTTCCAGCGGACTGAAGGCAGCCCAGCCGCACACTGTATCCCAGAGCTGTGCAGTGAGGAATCAGACATAGAGGAGTGAGAACTCTCAAGGGTTATTACAGATTCAAGGAGGACCCCCCAGGAAAGAGCTGCTTCCAAGGGGCCCCAGATAATAGAAAGAGACCTGCAACAAACATTGTCCTGTCATCAGTCAAAGAAGAGCATTAAAAACA
>PVIC010011987.1:17785-40598 GCA_004025085.1 Thryonomys swinderianus
GACCTGCAACAAACATTGTCCTGTCATCAGTCAAAGAAGAGCATTAAAAACAAAGAAAAAGTAGAAATGAGAAAATACACAAAAAACCAGACACAAAGATCACCACCACAGGGAAATTCAGAGAAAAGGGAAATAGGGCAAACTGAAACTCAAACACCAGGACTCTTGGAGATGGTAACTAAAGCAGATCTAGTAAAATTGAATTCTATCATCTCACTGATCTCTTCTTTAAGGATGTCTTTCACTCTGGACAGTATCTCTGTTTTGATCTCAGAGATGAGTTCTGATTTCCATTTTACTAGATCTGCTTTAGTTAGCATCTCTAAGAGTCCTGGTGTTTGAGTTTCAGTTTGTCTTATTTCCCTTTTCTCTGAATTTCCCTGTGGTAGTGATCTTTGTGTCTGGTTTTTTGTGTATTTTCTCATTTTTACTCTTTTGTTGTTACTAATGCTATTTGTTTAATTCCTTGTCTGATGACATGGCAGTGTTTGTTGCAGGTCTCTTTCTTTCTATTGTCTGGGGCCCTTTGGAAGTGCAACTTCCTGGGGGGTCCTCCTTGAATCTGTAATGACCCTTGAGAGTTCTCAGTTCTGACACATCATGGGAGGTATTTGAACAGAACAATCACATCATGTTTGTTACCATAATACAATCAGTGCCAACATCAGTATTAAACACAGTAAATAAAATGAAAAGTTTTGTTAATTTCTATTCTGAAGACTTTGAGCTTATGAGTTACCTCTATGTCCGTATGCCAAAATTTAGAATTAATCAGCAATGTGTATACAACATGTAGATCGTAAATGTACCCCCAGAACTCTTTGGTAATAAAAGGTCACTGGGGAATCAGGGAGGTAGGGAGACAGAAGGAGAATGAAATAGGCTTAGCAGATTTATAAATATCACCTAGACTTGAGAACCTCATATATACCAGCAGGTAACAGGATAAAAGGGCATATATAAAACAGTGTCAACTGTATGCTGTAAGACTGCTGGAGACTTTGCACACCTTCTTATAATAGTATAGAAGAAGAGATAGGGAAGCCTAAGAGTCTTTTACTTCTCAGTATTGGTTCTGACAGGAAGAAAGGAGAGGGTGTGGAGACAAGAGGTGAATAGAGGGATCTAGGAGTAGATGGCAGAACAGAAGCTAGATTCCCTTGTTTTTTATCTTGCCTGGTCTTTCAGTGGGGCTCCAGTGTGGAGGGATGTGGGAAATGGCTCTGGGCTCCTCTCAGGTCTGTGTCACCACAACACAATTCCAGGGTGGAGTGGGGGCCGGCTGGCAGACCACAGTCCTCCGAGGTGGGAATGACGCCTGGGGTCTGTGATCTGAATCCTCTCAGTTGGGCTCCGGGGTGGGGTGGGGACCGGCTGGTGGGCTGAAATCCTCCGCTCTGGTAATGGCGCCTGAGGTCTGTGGCCTGAGTCCTATAGATGCAGTTTGGAAGCACAAGGGCCCGAGTTCGACCCCCAGTCCTGAAAAAAAAAAAGTCACTCACAGAGCCAGAGATTTAGCTCAGTGGTTCCAATGCCTGCCTAGCAAGCTCAAGGTCCCATAGTGAACTTCTCTAACAGCAACTAATACATGGGATGATAGCTAAGGGAAATTACAAATTTTTTTGGTTAGGTTATATTTTCATTATGTAATATACATTCTTGAGAAGGCAGGTTTTTTTCTTTCTTTTTCTTTTTAGTTTTTTTTTTTTTTTTGAGACAGGGTCTAGCTTTGTAGTTCAGGTTGGCCCTGAGCTCACTGTGTAGCCCAGGCAAACCTTGAACTCACAGTGATCCTCCTGCCTCTGCCTCCCAAGTGCTGGGTTTATAGGTGTGAGTCATCATGCCTGGCATTGTGCTATGTGGTTACTGAGGATCGAACTTGGGATGTTGTGCTTGCCAGGGAGATGCTGGAATCTCTGAGCTAAATCCCTGGCCCAGGTATTTTCTTTTATGATCTGTGTATGTCCTATGAAAGTTTTTCTGCTTTCCTATTCCCAGTCCTAAATCATCTCAGGTTATCTTGTAAGAGTTTTATAATTTCAGCTTCTGTCTTTAGGCCCACAATTTACATGGCTAGTTTTCTTGTAGGTAAGTAATAACATAGGAACTCCTTTCCCCTGTATGGAGATCCAGTTATGGTGGAACTAGTTGTTGAAAGTCTCCGCAGTGAATTGTTTTGGTGCTTTTGTCAAAAAGCAACTATGAAAGTATGGATCTAAATCAGGCCACTCTACTGGTTGATTTATATGACTGAACCTAATAGTTAAGATTTATGGCTTGGGCCAAGGATTTAGCTCAGTAATTCCTGTGGCTGCCTTGTAAGTGCAAGGTCCAGAGTTCAATTCCTGGTCATCACATGCCACAGTGCTGGGCGTGGTGGCTCACACATGTAGTCCCAGCACTCAGGAGGCAGAGGCAGGAGGACTGCTGTGAGTTTGAGGCTTGCCTGGGCTACACAGTGAGCTCAGGTCCAGCCTGATATACAAAGCGAGACCCTGTCTCAAAAAAAGAGATTACTATGGCTTGATAGTGCTCTTGAATTAAACTGTCAAAGCCTTTTGCTTTTGTATTTTCAGTATTACTCTCAAAATTCTAGATCCTTTGCATTTCTACATAAAACCTAGAAGAGTGTGCTAGTAATGCTGGTGGAAGTTTGATTGATTTACATCGCATCTATAATTTGAGGAAGAATCAACACTTTATTAATACTGAAGACTCACTGTGGTTTGAAATCTTCTCCCAAAAGACCTGTGGTAAAAACGTGATCCCTGGCAGTGCTGGGAGGTTGGGCCTATGAGATGGAAGTGGCCACTCAGGCTCTGCATTCATGAATGGAATAGAGTTGTTATGACGGGTGGGTGTGTTACACGAGGACAATTTTCACCCCTCTTCTTTGTTGCTCCTTTGTCCTCTTGTCATAGGACAACATAGTGAAAAGGCTGTCCCCACATAATTGCTAAAAGTGGACTTCCAGGACTATGAGAAATATCCTTTATAAATTACATAATGTCTGACAGCACAAAACACTTAAGACATAGTCCATAAACATAGTCTACCTCTTTATTTATTTAGACTTTGATTATTCTCAGTAATATTTTGTGATTTTTCAGTGTGGAAGTCGTGTATCTTGTTAAATGTATTACTAGATTAGTGGAATTACTTTTTAATTTTTTTCTATAATCATATATATAAAATTATATATTATATAAAAATGCAACTGTTTTAATACTGACATTCTTAAACCTTGATACTTACTCAATTTTTTAGAGATTATTTAGCCTTTATGTAAATAATCATGTTATCTACAAGTAGAGTTTTGCCTCATTTCTGATCTCCATATGTCTGTTTATTCCTTTTCTCTTTACTGTACCAGTTGAGAGTTCCAGTGTAACACTGAGTGGAAGGGATGAAAATGGACTCTGCTTTATTTCTAATGTTAGAAAGTGTTCAATATGTAGAGGTGTCTTTTCTGTTTCTTTGTTTTTGTGTTGAAGAAGTTTCTATTTCTAGTTGTATGAATGTTCTGTCATGGATAAGTGTTGACATTCTATAAATACTTTTTCTGGGTACATTGAAACAATGCAGTTTTTCCCCTTTATGATGATGGATCACTTTGAATTCTGGGATAAACACTATAGTTTGTCAGGAATCTAGATATGAGAGATTGTGTGTGTGTGTGTGTGTGTGTGTGTGTGTGTGTGAGGGGGCAGGCTGGGGCTATAACTCGCTGCAAAGGCCCTTAGTTCAGTCCTCGCTACCAACCCCCTAAATAAAACAGATCCAGTGGTATTTACTACATTCATAATGGATTTTTGTTTGTTTGTTTTTTTGAGACAGGGTCTCACTTTGTATATCAGGGTGGACCTGAGCTGACTATGTAGCACAGGCAAGTCTTAAGCTCAGCAATCCTCCTGCCTCTGCCTCCCAAGTGCTGGGATTACAGACGAGAGCCACCATGCCTGGCACTGTGGTGTGTGATACTGACTGCTAGTGGGTGCGAGTCACTGTGCCTGGTATTTTGTGGTTACCAGGGATCAAACTCAGTACCTTGCACTTGCTAGGCAGGCACCAGAACTGCTGAGCTAAATCTCCAGCCCTATTCATAATGTTTTGTAACCATCATTTTTCTTTAGTTCCAAAGTATTGGGATCACTCCAGAAAGGAGCTGTGCCCTCTAAGCGGCTGCCTGCTCTTCTTCCCTCAGCTGGAGCACCACTCAACTCCTTTCTGTCTTTATGGGTTTATCTCCTTGGGACTCTTCATCCAAGTGCAATCGTACAACATATGACTTCTGGGTTGGCTTTTTAAAGCACTGAGCATCATGTTTTTGAAGTGCTTTCACACAGCGTGAATGAATACTTCATTATTTCTTATTGCTGACTAATCTAATACTCCATTGTTTGGCTAGTATCACATTTGTGTATTTATCCATTAATCGTTGGATGTATCATTTCTACCTCATGGCTTCTACAAACATTCATTTTGTTTGAATACCTGTTTTTGATTCTCTTGGGTGTATTTGAAAGAATAGAATTTTTTTTATCTTTTTGAGGAAGTATCAGACATTTTTTCCACAGCAGCTTCTCTAGTTTTACATTCCTGCCAGCCATGTATGAAGTTTCTAGTTTCTGCATATCTCTGCACTGTTCTTTTATGTTTTTATTATAATTATCTTGGTGTGCTATTCATTTAAAAATAATATTTTAAAAGTAATGTCCTTCCAATCACATAACTTTAATTGCTCTGTGTTGAAGTTCATTGGCTGTTCTGGTTTCTCTATTATTTTCTCATAAGCCCACATGATAATTTTTTAAATACTGTAATTTTTAAAGCGTAATTTCCATTTGGTTCATTTTTATTTTCTCTGCTGAGATTGACTCATTCTTGATATGTTTTTCTGAATATCACTGACCATAGTTATAATAATTCATAAAATTCTGTTTACAGATTTCAACATCTGGGCCCTGTCAGGAACTGTGTCTTGCAAGTTTTTCTCTGAGAATGTGTCATACTTTCCTTATTCTGCATATGTCAAGTAAGTTAGGGTTTTGCTGCCGTGAATATCACAGTACGGGGAACTCGGGAACTGGGTCAGGCGCATTCCTCAGAAGAGTGGGAAGAGCTTGTTCCCATAAGTAGCTCTGAAGGACTTGATGACCTGCCCTGAGGCAGCGGGCCCCCCCCTTTCATCCTTCCATGGTCTCACGCTTGCAGGAGTCAGGCTGAGCCTTAGGCTTTGGCTGAGTTGAACAGAATCTGGGGTCCTCTTTTCTGGCCGTTTTTTGGGGTCCAGACTCCTTTACAGTGGCAGTGGTTGGTTTTCTGAACTCTGTTCTCATTCTCCAGTCCAGAGAAATAAGTTTTATGTCGTTGTTTTGCTTCCCATAGTGTTGACTGTCAACCTGAAGTCCAGAGAAATGGAAAACGAATCCAGTATTATTGTCCCCCCAAGAATCAATTTCTTTCCCAAATATCCCTATTAGTGTTTCCAGTTGAATTCGTGGGTTTCCTTTACATAGCGTCCCTTGTGCTAACAGCGCCTGTAGCCATAGTGATCCCTTGTGATCTGAGATACCAGTCTTAGCAAATGGACACAACTTATTTCTGTTTTTACCAGTCTTTTCATTAATGTCCCTTTTCCAAAAATCAGATGACACATTATATTTAGTTGTTACACCTATCTTTCAATCTGTGACAATGTCTAGTCTTATTTTTTCATGTCTGACATTTTTAACTTTTCTGGTCAGTGTTTTGGTTTTGGTTTTTTTTTTAAAAGCCCTCACCTTGGGCTTCTCTGCTGGGTTCTCATCACTAGATTGAAGTTGATTGTTAGGGAGAGTGTTTCAGAGGTGATATGCGTGCGTCTTGGTGTCTCGGAGCAGAGTACATGTGTTGTTAAGTATCACTGATGATACTTTACCTGTATCTTTTAGTTAAGTTCTTTCTGTAAAGTCTTTTCATTATGAAATTACTCATTTTCCTTTTATGATTTACAGATACTTTGAAAAAAGTGTTTTGAGGCTATGCAAATATTTGTTTCTGCTTAAATTTCTGCCCGCTAATTTTTAGTGCAATATTCTATTGGTGATCTTCAGTTTTATTTCTTTTTTAAAATAAATTTCACGTTATGTTATCCCATTCCCCCCTTCAAGCTCCTCCCCTCCCTATGTTAAAATCTTCTCTTTCATTTCTAATAAATTTAATGATCAAAATCTCCTGTAAGGAAGAGTACTTGCCTCTTCCTTCTTCATGGCATACTTCTCTCTGTGTGTGCTCGTGGGTGTTTATTTTATTGAGTGGGCCGTTATCCAGCCCTGTCATTTCGCTCCCCAGAGTCTCAGCTGGGAGTCTGAGGAGTAGCTCAGGGAGGGGAGCTTCCTCGCTGGCGTGGCTTTTGTTCCCTGTGTTCACAGGCAGCTCCAACTGTGGCCCTTGGGGGCTTGTTCACGTTGGCTCCTTGGACTGTTTGACGAGTTCCCACAACTCTTTTTTCAAATAATGTTTTACTTTCCTGATGTCACAGAATGCTTCTGGCTTCTCTCGTATTTTCTGCCTAGAACCCCAGGGTTGACCGGTTCTCTGATGAAGCCTGGCTCATTAGCGAGTGGAGTTCAGAAGCCGAGAGGTAGATGATGGACATGTGCAGTGCCCCTCCCAGCCCCGCCCAGTGGCAGTTGCCCGAGTGTGGCTGGGAACTCTTGCACTAGGAATCTCTTCTTACGTGTACGTGCATATATTTTTAAAGACATGAATGCACGCTGATACCTCCAGCTGTAACCCAACACCATGGAGTTTAGCCTCTTCTTTACCTTACAGGTAATTCCTTTTTCCCAGAGTGAAAAAAAGTCTAGTCATATCAATTGTAGTTTATTTATTCAACGTTAGTATGTAAATAATTTCAACATTCTTCGCCAGACCTATGGACGAAATAGATTTAATATCTGAAGTACAGTGTTTCTTTTTTTCTGTATATTTATTTTATCTTAGTTTTTGAAGTACAGTGTTTCTATATAGTCCTTTTCATCCTCAGTTTCATAGTGTTTGTTTAAATCACTGTTTTTCCACAACAGTTTAGATCAACAATTTTCTCCCCATCCCAGCAGTGGTGGTTAGGTGATTTGTTTGTAATAGAGGCATTTGTCATAGTACTTCCCTCCATGTCCTGTTTGGTATTTTAAAATTTACGAAGAATATAGTTCATTTATCTGTGCTGCACAACCCAGTCGTTCTGAGAAATGATACATAGAATCTGGTTTCTCGTACCGCAGTTCCCTGGAGCGCGCCACCCATCCCCCATAGCCAGCGTCCGTGCGTCTCCCTGAAACACCCCCGCTTGCCAACTCTGAGACACAGGAGCCACAAATCTGCTTTCCTCCCGTAGTTCTGCCTTCCATGGTGGTAGCCATCCGAGCAGAGCTGGCTGCCGTGCTCGTTTAGGGCTCACTGGTGGTGCTGTGTGAATCAACAGTTGATTCCCTCTATTTTTTTGTATCTGGGATCGATCGCTTGCGAGGCAGGCATGGTGCCACTGAGCTAAATCCTCAGCCTGACTGTGGATTCCTTTATTGCTGAGTACAGTTTTTTGTAATTATGAATAAAGTTACTATAAGTATTTGTGTATGGGCTTTTGGGTGGAAACGTTTTTTACTCTTTCTTAGATACTGACGAGCCAGATCCAGATGTATCTGTCTGTTGGGTGCCCATGCAGGGGAAGGAAAGATCTTCCCCAGGTGCATGTGTTGGGAAGAACGGAAAGCAGGGGCATTCTGAAGCTGCACGTACGTAGGAGCATCCTTTTAGAGGGCCTGGAGTCAGAGTAACATTGTTCCTCTGTATTGATACCTAACTGAGAGAGAGAACATGGTGCCTTAAAATTTTAAGGAAGTGCCGGGAGTGGTGGCTCACACTCGTCGTCTCAGCACTCAGGAGGCAGAGGCAGGAGGATTGCTGACTTCGAGGCTTGTCATAGTGAGCTCAGGGGCAGCCTGAACTACAAAGCGAGACCCTGTCTCAAAAAAAAAAAAAAAAATTAAAGAAGTGATTTTCAACCCAGAATTCTCTATACAGCAAATCAGTGCCTTATGAGGATGAAATGTTCAAATATGCAAGTAAAATGTCTGGAAAAGATTGTGAGAGATGGAGGTCAGGGAAGAGATAGGTAAGCAGAGACTACTGGAGGGGAGCTTCATAAAAGAGGAAATATAGTATATTCTGGACCAGCAGCGAATATCTACATAGGGGGTGTTACCACAGACTGATTACTGATTTAATTAAATAGTGATAGAACTTCATTAGGGTGGGAGGGGCGAAGAGAGCTAACTTCTAGATAAATAACGTCTGCAGAATTCTAAATTGAGAACTACGGTAGCAGCACAAGCCAAGTGGAGGTAGTTGTGGGAGAAATCGCTGGCAGCCTGATGTCCAGACGCGTGGAAAGCGTCGAGAGGGGGCGTGTGGGAAGGTCTGGTGTCTCCCTGCAGTCTCGGTGGCTGAGGAGAAGCTCAGACACAGGCTGTGCCATGTTCTCTCAATGGCTCGCGGTGGCAGCCCTTCCCCAGACGCCGGGCAGGCCTGCTGCGAGCGACGGGCTCCCCCCGTTGGCAGCGTGCTGACGTGCCAGGGTAAAGCAGACCCAGCAAGCACTAGGCGGGAACAGGGTAGCTGGGGTCCCCCAAGGGCTTGAGAAAGCCGCGCTTCAGCACCCAAGAGCCTCAGCCGACAGCGCGTTCTCAGTGAGCCGTCTGAAGTGCCGGGAGATGCTGGTAAGTTCACCGAGCTGGTCGGAACCGGAAAGAAAGGCTGATTTCTCTGTGAGAACTCCAGGGCAGCACCGTGTCTTTCCAAAGACCAGAGCTGGCTACAGGAGGAGCTCTGCGGGCGAGGGCAGTGGCAGGAGCGAGGAGAGGAACGTGATTGCCTCTGTAGCCTGGAACCTGAAGGTGTCTTTGGCGGGACCCCGGCCCCCATGGCCCTGCTAGTGGTAACTCGAGGAGGAATTACCAGCCAGAGCGCTCCCCGAAATCCACACACAACGCTGGGGCTCCGTCGCAGCAGGTGGGGGGGGGGGGGCTGCGGGGAGAATTGTTATAAAAGCACATGAAGGAAAAAGGACAGCAGTGTTGGAAGCTTTGTTCTCCCAGGGAAAGCATGCAGCCTTTCAGTTTTACCATGACTGGACCCGACATTCAGTGAATGTTTAGAATTTCAAAAAATATTAAAGCAAAAGACACAAAACCATGAATTCCACTCAGTGCTTCCCTGCTCTCGAATGACAGGAAATGTTCTGAGTGGGATTCGTGCCAATGGGCCTTTACCGCCTTTGGGTTTAACTTTTTAAACGCTCTCCGCAAGTGTTGCACATCTGAGGGCCGAGGGTGGCCGCACGTGCCCGCTGCGTCCCCAGGCCTGGAACTCCGTCTCGGTCTCTCAGGGACTCCACCTGCCAGGTGTGCGCGGGCCGGCAACATCTGGGGAGGCAGATGGGCCACGGCTGCAAGGAATAGAAGGAACAAGTGAGGGAGTAAATTCAGCGGAAAGAGCTTGCCATGGTTTTTCCAGGAAACGTGGGGTTTATTTCTACCGTATGATTCATCTCTGATTCAGATATGTGAAAGAAAGGCAGTGGCTGCTCCATATCAGCACGTCGCTCTCTTTCCTAAGGCCTTTCCATGACTACCCGGTACACAGACACCTCACCGCCGTCTTCCGGGTGCCAAGTTACTGGGCACTCCCCAACCCTCTGGTTTCCCTCCTGCTGCTCCTGTCTCTGACCCTCTTTCTACTTCCTGGCAGAGCCTGGGCCTGTGTACTCTCAGGCTCCTCGGCTCTAGGAATTTCGTATTTTTGGATCCTTCTCGTGTTTGAGTTTTTGCTTAGAAGTTGCCTTCTAAGTGAACTTCCTTAGCCAGGGTACCCACAACAGAAGCCCTTCTCCCACATCAGTCCTGCCTCTCTGTCCTCCTCCTCCTCCTCCTCCTTCTTCCTCTTCTTCCTCTTCTCCTTCTCCTTTTTTTTTTTTGCGGTACCAGGGATCAAACTTGGGCCGTTGTGCATCCAAGATTGGTGCAGTACCACTTGAACTAAATCCCCAGCCCATTGTCCTGGCTGTTTCCTGAACAGCTTTGAAGAACTTGAAACTACCTTTTATTGATTCACTTACATGTTCACTTGCCTCCGGCTACCTGCTCTTTTCAGAAGGTTGACTCTGATGAAAAGGACTGTCAGCCTGAGTCACGGCTGTGACCAGGCCCTGGGATCCATATGGGGCACACGGTGGGTGCTCAGGAAGTGAGTACTGGATAAATGAATGAATCATACATATCACAACATCCCCGATGCTAAAGTGCTTGTGGGGTGAGCTTGGGCATCTCCTTTGGGAGTCTCCCTCACAGCCTGGAGCCTCAAGGTCTGAGCATGTGCCCTTCTTGTAGACTGCTAGGAACCCCAAGCTACATTTCTTTTTTTTTTTTGAACAGGGTCCCACTTTGTAGCTGAGGCTGGCCCTGAGCTCACTATATAGCCCATGCAAGCCTTGAATTCAGCAGTCCTCCTGCTTCTGCCTCCCAAGTGCTGGGATTGCAGGGGTGAGCCACCATGCCTGGCATTGGGTTGTGTGGTACTGATTGCTGGTGGATGTGAGTAACCACAACCAGGGTTGTTGTATGTGATTATGGATCAACTAGGGACCTTGCACTTGCTAGGCCTGAAGTGCTGAGCTAAATCTCCAGCCCCAAACTACATTTCTAAACTCTGTATTAGTTAATTACTGCTGTGTAACAGTTAACCCCAAACCTGGCAGTTTAACACAAACTTCCTGTACATAGCAGCACGGGGGTTGGAGGCTGGTGTAGCTCAGCTGGCCTCTGCTAGAGATGGCTCAAGAGGCCTAAGACATGTTCAAACTGCAGACACGGTCTGCAGAGACTAACCCAAGGAATCTTGTTATGATTTGGATCTTGATGTTCCCCAAAAGAGAGGTGATGAGAGGTGGGACTCAGGGAAGGTGACGGGTTCACAGGTTCGCTACCCACAGTGGATAAACCTGCTGGTGGGTTCACAGCTGAGTGTGTGCAGTTAGGAGCTGGGGCCTGGTGGGAAGAGGTGGGGCATGGAGTGTGGCCCAGGGGGGTGTCTTGTCCCTGACTGCTTCTTTCTCTGATTCCTAGCAGTCATGGCTCGAGAGGCTTCTCTCCACTAGGCCCCTCTGCCCTGTCATTCCTGCTATGGAGTCAGCTGACCAGGAACTGAAACCAAGTCAGCATAAACCTCTTCATGGTTAAGAAGAGATGTTGGCAGGTTAAAGCCCAGTTTTTCCAGCACCATTCGTTAAAGAGGCTTTAACCTGCCAAAAACTAAAGGTAGACCTACTTCTTTAACTGTGTACAAAACTAAATCCACAATGGATTCAAGACTTAAACATTAAAACAGAAACAATAAGCCTGCTGGAAAATAGGTTAGGTAAAACTCTTGGAGATACTGGCTTAGGCAGAGACTTTATGAATAAAACCTCTCTAGCACAAGAACTAGCAGAAAGAATCAACAAATGGGATCTCATCCTACTGAAAAGCTTCTGCACAGCAAAAGAAGTTACTGGCACTGCTAAAAGACAACCAACAACATGGGGAAAAGATATTTACTAGCTGTTTATCAGACAAAGGGCTATTATCTACAATATATAAAGAACTTAAACAGATCAGCTTCCCCAGGTTTAAAGACCCAATTCAAAAATGGGCAACTGAAATGAACAGACACTTCTCAGAGGCAGAAGTCAAAGCAGCCAAGAAGTATATGAAGAAATGTTCAACATCACTGGTCATTCGAGAGATGCAAATGAAAACAATACTGAGATTTCATCTCACTCCACAAAGAATGGCTGCTATCACAAAATCAACCAACAATAAATGCTGGCATGGCTGTGGGGAGAAAGGAACCCTTCTCCACTGTTGGTGGGATTGCAGACTTGTGCAACCTTTGTGGAGATCTGTGTGGAGATTTCTCAGAAAAGTAGGGGTCCCATTTGACCCGGCTATCCCCCTGCTAGGAATATACCCAAAGGAATTTTAAAAAATCCAATTGGAAAGACAGATGTGCATCTTTGTTCATAGCAGCTCAGTTTGTGATAGCTCAATCTTGGAAAAACCCAAATGCCCATCAACTGGAGAGTGGATAAAGAAGATGTGATTTTTTTTATAAAACGGAGTATTACTCTGCCATAAAGAATGACAAGATTGATTCATTTATGTGCCAATGGATACACCTGGAGGACACACTAATAAGTGAAATAAATAGAATACAGATAGGCAAATACCGGAACTTCTCTTTGATATGAGCACCTGTAGATGCAAATGAGCTCTAGAAAGTATGACAGTTTTTGTAGAGTGGGAAATTTCCAAAGGAAATTTGGTGTGGGAATGTAATGAGGGGAAGGAATAAATATGATTCTGAAAGAAAATGAAAGAGCATGTATATAGGGGGTGGGGAGGTGTGGGTCGGTGGATAGGGATGTGGGTAAAAATGAGAATTAACTTGTGTCGTATATTGGTACAAATTCCCCAATGTTATGTGTAATTGTGAGATGTATTTAAAAGGTACCAATAAAGAATTCAATTAAAGAAAAAAAAAGAGATGTTGGGTGTTGAATCCGAGATGGAAAGTGCCAAAGATCTGCTTCTGGGTCCCCCTACTGGCAGAACTCAGTTCCTGCAGTGATCAGGAAGCCCTAGCTTCTGAGTGGCCATGGCTGGGCGCTGGCTTTGGTTTTAAGCTTTTTTTGCCTAGAGATTGTTCTCAGTTCGTTGCCACTGGGCCTTCCCAATGTGGTTCCTGCCACTCAAGGTACCCTACGTAATGTTATCCCAGAAATGACGTATTAGCACCTACCATTTTCGGTGGGTTGAAAGCAACTCATAAGTTCCGGTTACACTCGAGGGGAGGGGGTTGCACGATCAGAGACCCAGGAGGGGTCTCCGGGCAGCCGTGTGTCTGTCCTCCGGCCCTTGGTGACTTGCTGTTTCCCACCTGCTCATTCTTCCCATAGGCAAAGCACGTTTGCTGCCTCTCCAGGGCCCAGGGTCTCATCCAGGACGGCGCCTGCTCCAAGCTCGCACTCTGTCGTCTAAGCCGCACACTTCATTCCCTTCTTGAGGTTCCCCTGAACTTCCCGTTTTCAAAACTAGAAAAAGCATGCCGTCGCCTGATGTACAACATACAAATGTGGAAAAGTCATAGATATTCTGGGTAGAAGGGGGAAATGAAAGGTGCTGAGGAATCGTGGGAGCGGCTCTTCTGCGGCTCCTGGCTGTGTCCTCTCAGGTTTTCTTTTCTTATTTTTTTGTGGTGGTACCTGGGATCGAACTCTGGCTCTTGTGCTCCCAAGTTAGGTGCGTTCCTCTCAGGTTTTGATTCCACCTTCTGAATCTTTTAACTAAAAAATGCAAATGATTAGCCACCACTTAGTAGTTTATCAGCTTGTTCCCTGCAAGGAGGACTTGGAGACACAGTTGTCTCTACTCCCCTCAGGCCAGGCTGTGGCAGATATAACGTCGTAGGTCTTCCGGGAGGTTCTCTGGGGTCGTGTCACCGGACAAAGCCGCATCCACAGATCGCCGTGAGCAAACCCTTCCCTGGTGTTCGCTGAGCAGGCTGAGGGACAGGAGCCCTAAACTCCCCACCCTGCCTTGGCTGACTCAGGCCTCTCCCGGGCCTGAAAACTCCAGAGACTCTGGCCTGTCTTGGGGTTTGTTGACAAGCTGTGCACTCACTCTTGGCATTTTCTCCTTGCCACATTTTCCTGATAGTGACCGCTAAGATTTAAGCCATTGCTTAATTTTAGCATCTTTTGCCATCTGGAAAATCTAATAGTTTTCAAAATAATGTACCCCTGTTCTTTGTTGATTTGTGTCTCTTGCCTATTTCACTGCAGGCAGCAAGAAGAATGGTGGTGCCTCCTCCTTCTGCTTGGAAACCCTTTTGCTAAATGACTGCAAGTCTGCGTTATGGTGCTGTGACAAAATACCTGGGAAAGATAATTTAAAGAGAAACGCTTTTTTGGGCTCAGGGATCCGGGTATTTCAGTCATGATTGTTGGGCTCCATGGCAGGAAGTGTCGTGGAGGAAGCTGCTCTTTCAAAGCAGCTGGGAACCAGACTAGCAGAGTGTGGCTGGCAGCTTCCTCCTTCCTTTATTTTGTTCCATCTAAGCCCCCAGCCTATTAGGAGGCACTGCCTACATGGACGGTGTGTTTCCCCCTCATTTGTTTTTCCATATGCCACTCATCTCTAAAAACACCCTCATAGACCTCTCCAGAAAGGTGTTTTATAGGCCAGGTATAGTGGCATGTTCCTGTGATCCCAGCACTTGGGGAGGCTGAGATAGGAGGACTGCATGGTGAAGCCCATCTTGGGCAACTTAATGATTTAGTGAGACCCTGTCTCAAAAAAAGAAATATTTTTTTTCCTTAAAGGACTGAGGATGTAGCTCACTGCAAATGTCCTGGGTTCGTTCCCCAGTTCCACACACACATTTCCTAGATGTTTCTCAAGCCACTCATCAGTGCCAAGGCTGTGCTCTAGAGCTTCACTGTCTAATACCGCAGGTGCCAACACTGCAGAGCTCTCTGCCATGCATGGTGGAACCTCTTCTCTCCAGGCCCAGTAACTTGATCCTTACCTTCTCCTGACCCTTCACCCGCAGGGTCCTCAGCACCTTCCCTCTT
This sequence comes from Thryonomys swinderianus, assembly GCA_004025085.1. Classification (NCBI taxonomy): domain Eukaryota; kingdom Metazoa; phylum Chordata; class Mammalia; order Rodentia; family Thryonomyidae; genus Thryonomys; species Thryonomys swinderianus. Next base: position 32,499 of record PVIC010011987.1, read on the forward strand.
GCTGGGGATTTGAGCCAATTTAATTTTCCACTCCTCAAGATTCTCCCAGCCCACACCCTGTTTCACGTTTTAGGTGTTTGTTACAATGGCCCCCACATCTACCTACAAACTCTCCTGATGGGCCACACACAAGCTGAAAGCCATACGGACAGCTGATTCAATTCGATTCCCTGTGTATTAAGGGGAAGTTCACTGTTCTCTAACAGTGTGTTAGGTGTAAGGAACTGTTTGGTGACAGTTATCTTTTTGGACAAGGATGTTGTGGTCTTGAGCTTGTTATTCCATCGCCATGGACAGATTTATATTCCCTGCACATTTATTTGACTTTTGGGGCTTGGTGTCTCTAGTGAGTGAATAGAACTTCCCAAAGCTGCACCACTGGACATAGCTTCTGACTTCCGGGCTGTGTTATATCCAGGAGCACACAAGCGGGTGGAGGTGGCTTTTGGGATCTTTGTGACGGAGCATGTGGCCTCCCCAACAGCCCCTTGGGCCAGTGGCCCACTTCTTCCAACAGTCTGACCTTCAGGCAGGGCAGGAGCCCTGGGGTAACTGTCCCCTTGGGCAGAGCCAGGGCAGTGGAGTGCCTGATTCACTGGCACATGCTTCAGGCTTGCAAGGCCTCCTGGCAGCCACATTCCCCTGCCAGCAGGTCAGGCTGTCCGTGGCTCCTGTGGCCTTTGTCCGCCCCAGGGACACAGCCTCGAGATGAGGCTGGGATGCAGCTCAGGGTACTGCTTGGGGTTTATGCGTGGTCCCCACTAACCTGGGATGTCTTGCTGTAACAGATACCAAAGTGACAAATGCACAGAACTCTGACTTCCTTGAGGCTGAAGCTGTCTCCCTGGGTACACGTCTCTGGAGCCCATTCAGTGAGACATCACTGTGCACAGGCGAGTTCACGTCTTTGTGTCCCCACGGCTCGTTCTTCCACACCAGAAGTTGCCGCTGCATGAACAGTGTCCACCCTGGCCGATGTCTCCATCCCTTTCAGCTTATTGTGAGCCTCAGTTCTAGGCAGGACCTGGGTCCTGGCCCCACTGGGAGGGGATATGTTCCTTCTCTCCTTAGAAAGATTCATTTTTGCTCCTCACTGATTAGAAGGGCTCTTTCAATCCTGTGTATATATCCCTTCCTCATATACATCCCTGAAAGCCTTTGACCCACTTTCTAATCAACTTAATTGAAATAATTTGTTTTCCTTTTGAGAGGTGAATAGGAAACCAGGACTCCGGGTTCAGGACTGTGTGGGTTATGCTAGTTTTAGTTGACAGGAGAAGTAGGTAGTCTTGGAGGTTGTGCCTAAGCAGAAAATGCCAACTCTGTGTGTGTGTGTGTGTGTGTGTGTGTGTGTAGGGGGCACTAGGGGCTGAACCAATTGAGATGGACCTTCAGTCCTTTTTTTTTTTTTTTTTTTTTGAGACAGGGTCTCGCTTTGTAGTTCAGGCTGACTCTGAGTAGTCCAGGCAAGTCTCGAACTCAGCAATCCTCCTGCCTCTGCCTCCTGAGTGCTGGGATTACAGGTGTGAGCCACCACACCCGGTTTCAGTACTTTTTCATTTATTTATTTTTTTGAGATAGGTTCTTGTTAAGTTTCCAAGTTGCCCAGGCTAGGTGTTGGTTTGGGATTCTCCTGTCACTTAGAAATGTGTGCCAACATGCCCAGTCATAAAATACCAGTTCTCTCTTTTTTTTGGGGGGGGGGTATCAGGGATTGAACTCAGAACCTTGCACTTGCCAGGTGGGTGCAACCCCACTGAGCTACATCCCCGGCCCTCAGACACCAGCTCTTAAAGAGAGATTCAGAAAGATAACTTTCATGAACTCTTTAAGAGCAGGATCCTATTTAGGTAAAGTTGTGCCACGTTATTTCTGATCATAAGACTTAGAGTGTGGCTCGTCTGGAGACAAAGCACCAGCTGGTTTAGCAGAGGCAAACTTACTGTCTCCTTGTCCCCCTTGCCCCCTTTGCACAGTTCAGGGGTTCTGGGCTCTCTGATCTCTGAGCGGGAGGCTGCAGGTGTCCTTTGAGGAGACCACCCTGCTTATAGGGTGTGTTTAAATTCAGTGGCAGGTGCTCTTGAAGGGAGCCAGGGAGACTCAACCTTTAGTGACTTCCCCTCATCTAGGATAGAGGGTCAAGCTGAGCCTTGTTGGAGAGATTTGTAGACTCAACTTTTATGACTTCCTCTCATCTGGGATAGAAGGTTGGTGACCCCCTTGTCTGAGATGGAAGGTCAGTAAGCACAGCTGCACCCTGAGTAATCAAAGGTTTGGGAGACTTGTAGACACAGCAGCAACTGAATAATTGCCTGTCCTTCTCACATTAATCTGCTATGGGAGGTTTGTAGCCTAAAGTCAGATCAAAGAAAAAACAGTGGGACATTCCATCCCAGTTACTAAGGGTTGAACAAGATGAAGACACCATCCGCCAATAGTAAAAAGATTAGTATAAGCCCATCCCTGTTGTAACCAATCATGTCCCTGTGTGTGTGTGTGTGTGTGGCCTAAAATTGTCTATAAAAAATGTGTGCTGCAGTGGGATGGGGTCGCCAGCTTGCTATGGTGGACCTCCTCTACATGCAGTGGAATAATAAAGTGCCTTTGTTGATTACATTCCGGTGTGCTTGCTGACAGCGTGGAGATTTTGGGACCCAATACCCTCAGGTGGCAAAGACAGAAGGAAATGGAGAGGGCATGGGGCTCTGGCCCGGGGGAGATCTGGGATGGCCAGCAGCTGTCAGAGGCCAGAAGAGAGGTGTGGACTGGATTCTTTGTCATGGGCTCCAGAAAGAACTGACCCACGGACATCTTACTGACTTGGAGCCTCCAAAACTCTAATAGAATAAAGTACGGTTTGTGGCAGTTTGTTACAACAGCTCTAGGAACCTTAGAAATCGGGCATGTGGCAGACAGGTTACTGGTTGCAGGATAATTTATATAATGGTATTATCTGAGTTCCCTTCAAGAGCAGAACTGGGGAGCAGAGGGAATTATGGAGCTGGTGTCCAGGGCCCGAAGTGGCAGGGGCCACGATGGAGGGTGAAGGCTGTTTTGGCCCAGCAGCACTGGCATTTGCCTGAAAGGGGATCAGAGGCATTCATTTCCCCTGAGAGAGCCCAGCCCTTGCTGTCTGGCTGGAAAAGTGACTTTTGCTGGGGCACAGTTTATGTGCACTAATGTGCATTTTGGAGAAAGTGCCCACAGCCTTTCCCAGCGGAGAGACTGAACTGGAGCCAGACATCGCTGTTTTCTTCTCGCCCAGAAAGGAGGGATTTAGACGCGCTCCTTTGGAGCCTTCGGAGATCTGCGTGCAGGGAAACGCCCATTGACACCTGGGTTATGGAAGTGCTGGGCTTGGCCAGGAGTGAGGAACAGGAGCTTCAGCCTCATGTGTCACATAGAGAGCCAGGGAGTTTCTCGAAGGACAGGAGACTGGGGAGAGAAGAGGCTGCATGTGTGCATTACAGTGAAGACGGGACATTGTGTCTTCTCAGGACAAGATAGCTGGGGATGCACAGCCCGATTTACAGCTCTGGGCCTGGGATTCCCAGGCTCTCTGTTCTGGGTATGTCTGGATTAACACTTGTGGGTCTCATGTCTTGCAGAGGCCTTCCAGCCCCGAGTCATGAGAGCTCTGAGACAGATGTTGGAGTTGGAGCACGGATATCTTACCTGCTTGGGCTCTCTCCAGATACTGGCTCTTCCTTGTCCCTGCAGAGAAAGATCACTAGAAGTAGTTAATCCCATGAAAGAAGAGGTGAAGTGGCAGCTCTTAATCCCTGGGCAGTGTTGTGGAGAACCTGTGACCATCCCTCCTTCCATCATCATAGGTGCTGGAGGAGTCAGGGCATCTGTGGCAGAGCTGTGGGGAGCAGGGGGAGGTGGCCAGATGGTGCGCATGGGGCTGGGTGCCAGTCAGCGTTGCCTCCTCCTTCATGCCCTGGCAAGTCCGCGAGCAGGGCATGGCTGCGATGCTGTCTGGGCCTTAGAGTTGCATTGTGCGTAGGGATGGCGGTTCCCACTGGAGCTGTGTGTGGACCTGGTGTCCGTGATGGCACCTGGCTGCTCAGTGCTGGGCGTCCTGTCTGGGAAAGCAGGTCGCCTGGCCAGGCCCATCTGCTTTATTCCCCTGCATTTCTCCTAAGCCTGTCTGTTCTTCCTCGTTTGTACACGTGGGTGCTCTAATCGAGGAGGGAGATGGCAGCATGTCGGGAAATGAGATGTGTTGTGCACGTGTGCCGCCTCCACACAAGTCATTGGCATAGGGACCAGAGACTGGACAGGAACGGCGAAGGAGGCACTGGACTGCAGTCTGTGGGGATAGACAAGCTTTCATCCCTCCTGCACAGGGCTGAAGGACTCGGTTTAAAGCAGCTGTGATGAGTATTCAGGGTCCACTGCAGAGTGATTTCTGACAGCAGACTGGAGCCAAAAGAGAGGAGGGGACTGGTGGGGTTTATTAGTGTATCATATTAGGTTAACCTGTAATAGCTTAATATCAATTTAAGTAATACCTTGATGCTTAAAAAATAGTCTAAGTGTTTTCTTTTCCTTTTTGAGACAGAATCTTATTCTAGCCTTGAACTCGCTATGTAGCCCAGGGCCTTGAACTCATAGCAATCCTCCTGCCTCATGCTGCGATTACAAGTGTGGGTCACCACACTCAGTGCAAAGTATTACTTTCTACTATGATAAATATTGATGGAAACCCATGAGGACCCTCAATAATTTTTGAGAGAATTAAAGGATCAGGAACTGAAGAGTTTGAAAATGAGCATCCTTGGCACAGTGGAGGGCCCTTCATGTGGCTGCAGTATTATTCTTGGGCTCAATGATTTCACCGATCAAAGCCTGCTGTCAAGACTCTCAGTGGAAGTGAAGCACAAACTGGTACAGAAATAGCACAGAGGATGACTAAGACATGCACAGTGTTAACTGTCACTTTGGTATTTTATTATTCTCCTTTCCTGTGAGGTGTGAGTGCTGTCACCCCACACGGGCTGTTGCCGAGATTAGATGACTTATTTGAAATGCATGGCGCCATTTCACTCGTCCCTCCAGGCTTAGGTTATAATTTTCAAGCACATCTATGCACATGCTGTGACGGCGATGATGTAGCCGAGTCACAGCTCTCTCCTCTGGCTTTGCCAACACACCTGAGTGGTGCCAGATTCCGATGGCTTCCTCTTCTCAACCAATGAAAACTGCACCAAAGCAGCATTTTGGGTGTTTTTCTTCATGCCCCACCAGGAGAGTGAGTCTAGACTGCAGCCTCTAGGTAGCAACTACTGCTGCTCCTTGAGAGAGGAAAAGTAGCGAAGTGTTTCTTGTGGAGAGTGGGAAATCCTCGACATCCTTGGAACCTAACACCGGCCTGGAACCTCGGTGAATCGAAGGACTGAGTGACCACTCCTGAGGGGAGTTTGTCAAAGTGTTTTAGTGTGTTGGAAAATTGCTGCTCACAACCTTTTCTCCTGTGCTTGACAAACTATACCTGAGAAACATCGTCCTTGCTACTATTTTCTGTTCTTCCCGGATTCACCTACGACTTCTCTCAAAAATTCTTGGCTTTCGTGTCCGAGATTTGGGAATAGTCTGTGTCTCATTGCAGTGACTAGAAACAAGATAATGACATTTGTGTTTGGCTTAACTACCCAGGAAAAGAGAGCAGAGAAATGGGCCACATGTATTTGCCTTTGATCAAATGTTATGGTTATGAATAATACAAACCTGAGTTACATTGAAGAATTGACCAAAGAGCACAGTTATTGTGTTACTACTCTAAAATAAACAGAATGCATCCCTTTATCTTTGTGATCGCCACAGATGCACTTAAAAAACTTTTATATTTTAATGATACAGATTTCATTACCTCTGATGACTTCTAATTAATAGTTTCTGAGTGTAAATTGGTAGATTAATTATCTAGAAGAAATTTTAGAAATGGCTGAGAAATTTCACTTACACCTAAGTGTCCTGAAAGGTACTTTCCCAAGATCCAGCCAGGAAAGAAACAGAAAGTTGCCCAGTGAGAGCCAGGGAAACAGTGCAGTGGACTGTGGGGAATTTAGGTGAAAGTTGGCTCTTCTGTATGATTTGTTTTCTAAGCTGGCTTTATTTACCTACTCGTTGATTGGGTTTGCTGTCTGGGCCACGGCATCCCTACCTGTGTCTTCTCCCTCTGGCTTCCTGAAGTCTAGTGTTGATACCTAGGGGTGAAGATTTTAGCACAGATGGGATGCACAGCCTGGTAGGACTCTGATGACTACTTTCAGCTTGACTTTTCCCCTTGTGAAATGGGAACAATGATTCCTTCCTTCATGAGATTGTGTTGAAGGTGTAAAGGGGTGACGTGCAAAACACCTTGGCACAAATTAAGCCTGATGAATACGCCCATAAAGCATATCTGTGAGAGTGTCTTCCTGGCTGAGGGGAAAGGGGCTGTGTGATTGGTTGAAAGGGTGCTTGGATTTTATGAATTTGCTTTTCAATCATACTTCTGAACTTTAGCATAAATACAAGAATATATCAGCTTCAGTGGATTGAATACCATCACCGTCTTTACTGTGGCACCTGTGTGTTAACAGCATGCTGGTCCATCCTATAGGTGTTCTTTTATCAAATGAGGTGGGGCAGAAACCCACAAGAGACTACCTTACACGATTAACTCTTTATAAATTGATGTGATAGGCCACTGTGGGGCACAGAGACTTTATTCTCACCCCACTGTTGTTCTTGTCATACTGACTCTCTCCTTCCTGCAGAAGGGCTGCCGCAGCTCTGGATGTCACATCCTTATACTTCTACGTTAAGAAGGAACAAGAAGGGCTGGGGATTTAGCTCAAGTGGTACTGTGCCATCCTTGGATGCACAAGGGCCTGAGTTCGATCCCTTGTACTGCAAAAGAAGAAGAAATAAGAATTCTCCATTTAGGTTTCTTCTCTTCAGAGAGAAAAAATTCCACTTCTCAGGAGACTTTCCTGTCTTTGAGTTTTTCATGATGAAAGCTGTGAGTCAGAATTTTAGATCTTATAAGATGGAGCAAAGGAAGAAATGAATACAAATGGGTTAAAAAAAAAGATGAATAATGGTGAGTTTTAAGGTTGATCCTGGTCTTCGAGTATGTGTATGTATAAACTCTTGGTTGGGTGTGAATTCATTCATTCGTTTCACTCATTCAGACATAAAATCAGTACGCACTGTGCTTGTGCTGTGCCGGCCCTGGGGCGGCGGCCTGTCAGCCCTGTCCCGTGTCTCTCGGCTCTCTGCTCCAGCCCAGCCTCATCTCCTCACCCACGGTTTTGGCAGCTGTGTCCTCAAGTCCAAGTCTCCAGGCTGCCTCGGGATGCCTGGCCCTCAGTGTGGGGTGTGGGCCGGCTGTCCTCCCCCAAACCCTCCCTCGTTCTCTATGGACTTGGGTCTGTGTCCGTCCTCTCTTGGCTGGTTGTCCCCTCAGAGAAAAAACAGCCCACGAAGCATCTGCTCCTAAGCATCCTGCTGGTCTGTCTGGAATCGCATCTGCCCCTCGCCGTGCTTTGACCCTGTATTGGTTCCATGTGAAGAGGAAACACGAGGTGCGGCTGAAACCTTAGTCATGCTTTCTGTGGCGATCATGTGGGCTGTCACTCGCCTCACAGTGGGGACAAAGGGCTCTTGGGGTTCAGGGCCAAGAGGACCAGGACTGTCCCGAGTCGCTTGGTTTCCCTGGACCCTCAATCTTCTTTCTATCATCCAGTCATGTGCCCATCATCTGTCCGGTAAACCTGTGCTTCCCTGTGGCATGAAAGCAGGTGTCGGCTGTAGTTTGGCAGCACACGGGGGACCATGGCGGCCTCGCCCCCTCGCCTGCTCCCCCTCCAGCGGCCCTGTTGCTCGCCGGCGCGTTCCTGCCCTGCCCTGGCCAGCAGCTGACAACCGTGCGTGGTTAGGTCTTCTGCACCTCTCTCGTTCTCCCCAACTCGGCGGGTCTTGGTCTGCAGGTCTTGGAGGTGGGGGTGACGGACTCGCCAGGGGAGGGTGGAGCCGTGTGGCAGAAAAGGGAGCGCGAGGCCCCTTCTCCCGTCTCAGCCTCTCCGGCAGGAGAACTTTAGAGGATCC
>PVIC010011988.1:0-40457 GCA_004025085.1 Thryonomys swinderianus
AGAAGGAGAAGGAGAAGGAGAAGGGGAAGGGGAAGGGGAAGGGGAAGGGGAAGGGGAAGGAGAAGGAGAAGAAGACGACACAACCCAACTAACAAGCTAAGTGTAGAAGTTAACAGCCTGCTAGGGTGAAGAGACAAGAATTTCAGGTCCCAAAAAACCAAGTTAGAGACGCTGGAAATTCTAACCAAAGTCACACCCAAAATGTGATAATTATATACTACAATCCAGAAATATGAGCCTGTATCAGTGTTTATTAGTCAGGTTTAATTATATATATTTTACAAACTGGGCCTACCCTAGCTACCTGCAGAGTCAAAAAGGATCCGAAAGGGCCGTCTGAACACTGGAGAGCAAGCGATCCAGGCAAGGTGGAAGACCCAGAGCTGGCTGCGGAGTCTGCTGGAGTCTGTATCCGGGAAGCCGAAGGGGTAAAGGCTCTGAGCTGGGAAGGTGAAGCCTCTGCTCTGGCAGGCTGGAGACAGACGCCAAAGGCAATGGCAGGGACTGGAGCTCCTCCAGAGAAGGAGAAGCAAAACCTTCTTTTCCATTTTTTTTTTTTTTACCCTCCAGGCTACAAACCTACTGGTTTGTGCCTCTCACATCTACTCAGTTCCGCTTCTGGAGTCCATTGTCCACGCCAAGAACTTGAGTAAACCTCACAGCTAGGCATCTCTCATTCAGCTTTTAAGTTGGCATCACAGGTGACTATCAGAGACCCCTAACAAATGGCCACTCGGGGTCAGAGCAATGTATTATACTCACCCTTCTGCCAAAAGAGTTAGCCCTCACCTGTCTGCCTCTTAGCCCAGCAGAGAGTCTATGAGTATGAACTCTTACCTGCCATGTACTGATGTTACGCAGTTTCCCTTTAGAATGAAAAAGCTTACAGCATTTGCTTACTTCCATGGTGTAAATATTCTCGATGGGATCATTGTCAAATTACTGACATCGCTGAGCACAGAGAGGACTCCACAATCGCGTGTGCTTGCTTTAGAGTACCACGTGACCACACAGCCCAAACCCTGCATTTAATGTCTTTAAACTTAATAAAAAGGAAAGAATGACTTTATAAACACAAACGAAGGTTATAATTTGTCATTTGTTCCAATATTTGGAGCTATTCATTTATTTGAATAAAACTTTTTTCAGAGATTTTTCTTTTCTATAAGGTGAGATTTACAAGATAATATTACTCGAATATAATTTCTTCTTTACTGCGTGAATTTCACTCAAAAACAAACAGAAGTAACTTGGACACCAATGAATAATTTTTCCATTTATTTGCTTAAACAGATCTTGATTAAACATAGTTCAATTCAACAAATATTTATAGACTGTGTACTCTATTTATGGCATTGCAATGTAATGAAGGATTTCCCATGTCTTCAATTATTCCTATCAAAACAAATATTCAACAGCCTAAAAGAAAACTTGTTGTAAGGAAATATTTATTTCTTAAGATTGCAGAGAGGAGGAGGGGAAACACCCAAAGCAAAGAGTGGAGATATAACAGCCTACACAATGAGGTTGAAAGATTAGAAAATAAAAATATTATGAGTCCAAGACTCCATTTGTTGTCCTTTTACTGGTTAGAAATGGAGAAAGAGACCACAAAACATGAGATGGAGCTTCTCATATCCTCTAGAATTCAGTTGGAAATTACTCCCAGAAATAACCCAAGATTAAATGAGGCGAAATTTCCACTCTGATTTCATGATTTCAGAATCCTATTACTTTATTTGTGATTCTCTCCCTCTCTCTCCCTCCCTCCCTCCCTCCCTCCCTCCCTCTCTCTCTCTCTCTCTCTCTCTCTCTCTCTCTCTCTCTCTCTCTCTCTCTCTCTCTCTGTCAAGGAAAACTTAGTTACACTTGTTTGTTCTCTTCATGTATATCTAAGTCATGTTTTTTTCTAACAATTAAAAAAGCATCTTTTTCTTCCTGACACACTGGCCTTATAACATGAAACATAGTTTCTCATTAAGGAGCAAAGACCCTATTTAATTTTCTAGAGGTGATGGCTTGACCACTCTGCACCTTGACAAATAAAATCACACACCCTAATATTAAATTATCTGGCCTGCTAACATGCACACTACATTTACCTTAGTCTTTGTGATCCCGCTTGTGCCAAGTTCCACCTAGCTTTATCACATTTAGTTTACCATTCATGGTAATATGGGAAAGTACATTAATTTCCTACTACTGTTGTAACAATTGATACAAATTTAGTGGCCAAGAACAGCACAAATTGATTGTCTTACATTTCTGGATGTCAGAAATCCAAACTTGGTCTCAATAGAATAAAATCATGATGTAGTACAGTTGAGTTCTTCCTGGAGTCTTCGTAGCTCTTGCAGAGTCTGGGGAATACGAGGGGCTGAATTTCATGTTTTGTGGCCCCTTCCTTCATTTTCACAGCCAGCGATAATGAGTTAAGAGTTTCTCAACCTGCATCACTGGCTCCTGTCTCTTCACTTAGAAGGATCTACCTCAAAGGCATCTGAATAGTAACCTTAATACTGCGTGCCACTTGAATTCCCCCTTGCCATGTAATACAACATGTTCTCAGATTCCTGGAATTAGGATGTGAACCCTGCAGGAGGGTCATTTTTCTGCCTACTTGCAGAAGGGGGAGAGGGTCAGGGAATTTTAGCTGAGAAAATCCCAACAGTACACAGAGCGTTTTGCAAGTCCATTTGTTCTCAAAAACAGGATGATACTATTATGACTTAGATCTAAAACATCTCCCAAATGCCTCATCTTTTCATCTAGCTTCTGCTATGTGACAAAACTCAACTCTATATCCTCCCTATTTGTCACATGTTTTGCTACTGGGAGCCCAAATCATTCCTTATTAATGAAGTCACTCTATATACTGTAAATCTGTATATCAGGTATTAAAATAGCCCTTCTGGTATGTAGGAAATTTTGGGATGATAATATTAATCATTATCTAGATAGGAGTGACAATAATTGATATAAGACATCACATAGCACTGTTAATATGGAAGACGATTGGATCATGGGGTACTGTATTGATCGCTAGATTTACCCATTGCTGAATACAGTAACTGATGTGCTGTTAGGAAGTAGAGGCTGGTTGGAGTCCCATCACTAGGGACTCACTGGGAGGATGGATTCTTGTCCATAGCTCCTTGCTCTCTGCTACATGGCCGCCATGAGGTGAGCAGATTTCCTCTCTGTCTTGGAGCAAGTCTACCCCAGACTGAACCCACTGAAGCTTGTGAACTAAAACAAACCTCTTCTTTTTTCAGTTGGAAGTATTTAGCATTTTGACTCAGTGACAAGAAAATAACTAGTATGAGCAAGTTGTCATTCTAAAACAAAAAGACAGAGTATTTATTGGGCAACACCTCTGCCATGTGTGTGTGTGTGTTGCAGGATGGGGAGACTGAGGATACCTCTGCAGATGCAATGTCCTTGGCAAATGTCTGCATTTCTGCAACATAGAGGCACTGAATCCAGTGACTGTTCTCCAAATTTGCTCCATTTGACCACTACAGAAGCATAAAACCCACTCCTTTCACAGCTAGGAAAACTGAGGCCCAAAGACATGAAACCTATCTATATTTTTACACTAAATGAAATAGAGGCAGACTTAGAAGCAAATCTCTTGACTCCTAATTCAGGGCTCTTTTCTTATACAAGGCCACATGCCAGTGACTGAGGGTCCTTGATAAATGTTTTGCTATTGGTATTAAAGATAAATGAGTACAGACAATGGGGTAGAGTCCATTGTTGCAAGGAGACTAAGAACAGTCGCCATGGTGAACAATGTGGACCACCAAGTGCCCCAGTGGGATAAAAGTTTAAAAATGCAAACATATCTCTTGCCTCTGATATCCAGTGAAAACCCAGAAATACTCTTATATCCAAGGAAAGGTAATCACGGGAAGCTTTTGCCTTCATAATTCAGTGAGCAGTCAGAGCCTATTCATTCCTACTCCAAGGCAAGAACATTTCGCTGCTCTGTCCCAGGCACTGGAGTGGAGCCTGACACATATAAATACTTATTGGACATGCAAATAAACATTTTTGAAGGAAGCCTGAGGTTACTTTGGACTTAATGAAAAAATCAAGATTATTCCAGACATACTCTAGACATCACTTATATCACTAAGTTAATATCAGAAGTTGCTTTTCATCTAGCTTCTGCTATGTGGCAAAACTCAACTCTGTATTCTCCCTATTTGTCATGTATCTTGCTCCTGGGAGCCCAAATCATTCCTTATTAATGAAGTCACTCTATATACTATAAATCTGTAAATCAGGTATATAAAACAGCTCTTCTGGTATGTAGGAAATTTCGGGATGATGATATTAATCATTATCCAGATAGGAGTGACAATCTTCAATATCTTGATACAAGATATTGAAGTGTGCATTTTTCAAAACAGAATATATACATTGACATGTATCTTTATTTACATCTAGATTTTAACTCAAAGAAGCTATAAATAAAAACTAAATTCTAAGTAATGATATACATGCAGAAGCTTTCATAGAGAATATACTGTTATCTGTAATTTATCTTGAAATACATCAAAAAGTAACCTAGGGATTGATGGATTGACAGAAGGACTAATAGATGATGAACAAGATAATAAACTATTAAAGGAGGAAAACTGTTAGAAAAATAGTGGGTTTACAATGATTTGTCCAGAATAAAATATGACTATACTCCATTTTTGTGATACATATATGTTGCTTTTTATATATAAGTTACATATATAACTTTTAAACTTTGTACGAATACTAGATGAAATGCAATTAAAATCTTCTTAAAGTTATAATTGTGGTATAAAAATCTAAGGGAAGTCTTCAAAGGTCAAAACCCTGAAGCCCAACTGACTCTCTCGCACTGTTCTGCTCCTCTAACACAGAACACATTTGCTCATGATAAAGTGTCAGGGCAGAGATACCTACAGAAGAAATGACAAAGAAGAATAATTTAATTAAGCACTACATCAAATATCTGGAAAATAAGGGAATGTTTATAGGCAAGGACAAAGTCCTCTAGTTATGACATGACATGACATTACAATTTGGTTGGGAAGTGCAGTGATCAGCACATATAGAATTAGTAGTTGTTTATAGCCTTTATTTTTGGAGTTTAAATTGTTGACCATGATTTACTATATATATACTTATATTTCATGTACATACATGAAGTGACAGTGTAATATATATATATGTATACTATAATAATATATATGTATACATATATATGTATAATATAATAATATATATGTTTTATGTTTTCTTATATGTTTTCTTATTATAATATATATATATATATATATGTTTTCCATACCAAGAAATGTAAATTCAAAACACGAGTCTGTGGAAGGATGTTTGATATGGACTATTTGGAGCACCACCTGAGATGCTCCCATCTGCCTCTTCATCTCTTTGGAGACCCTGGATCCCTAAGATAATTAAGTCTACAGGGTAAGGATGAGGAAGTAAAAAAAAATCCAAGTCCTTCCTGTGACTTCTGCTGACTGAATTTCTGTTCATTTCCAGTTCCCTGACAGAGAATGCACTTCATTACAGAAAGTTCACAGAGTACAGAGCCAGCAGCTAACCCCGAAACAGATAGTTCAGTGGGAAAGGCAGAAGAGAGGGCAGGAAGTCCCACGATCCTCTGTCACAAACACGCCCTCTTTGGGACACGAAGCCATTTGCCCAGGAAGAATTTAGAGCATTCATGAGATGAAACTTCAGTTCTCACAACTTTGGTTTTTAAATAAAATATTTAATAATCCATACACTTTTAAAAATTCCAAGCAGAGAAGAGAATAAGCTATCCCATCTTTCACCACAGTAATCTGCATGGCGGGTCTGGTGTCCCCAGTGGCGAGACCAGCCCTTTCTCTAACCAGTGACATTTACCTCACACTGCAGGGAGAAGACCAGGACACGGGACATTATTTCAGCCACAAACATCTGGATACTAAGTTTCTTTCACACTAGCTTAATTAAGAACATGAATTTTTTTTAAATTCTGGAGTTTTCTAGTCTCTTCCAATCATTAAAAGCAATACTTTCAAAAAAAATCTTTAGCTTACTTCAAATTGATACACTTTCAATTGTTTTTGGTATTTTCCTCTGACTTCATACTTTAAATTTTAGCTACAACAGTTTTGAGTAAATCTTTTGAATAAAATTAAAAGCAAAACCCAATCATTTTTAACTTACAGAAAATTAAACCTTGCCTAATAAAATTAGGAAAACAACTAAAAGACAAGTTTATTACATTCCCATTGGATAGTTCCTATTTTACAAAAACTATCACACAATCTAGAACTCATTTATAAGTAATGAGGGGAAAGAATAAATATGATTCTGAAAGAAAATAAAAGAGCATATATATAGGGGCTGGGGAGGTGTGGCTGGGTAGGGATATGGGTAAAAATGAGAATTAACTTGTGTCATATACTGGTACAAATTCCCCAATGTTATGTGTGATTGTGAGATGTATATAAAATGTACCAATAAAGAATTTAATTTTTAAAAAGTAGCATGTATATAAGGGGTGGGAGATTGTGGGTGGGTAGGGATGTGGGTAAAAATGAGAATTAACTTGTGTCATATACTGGTACAAATTCCCCAATGTTGTGTGTGATTGTGAGCTGTATATACAATTTACCAATGAAGAATTCAATTTAAAAAAAAAAGAAAAGTTTATTTTTTGCTTGAACTATTTGTGAATATACATAGAAAACTCCTATCCTTTTTCCAGGTTGATCCCACAGCCATCCTGTCCGGCTGGCACAGACTGGCCGGAGCTGAGGCATTCACAGTTCCCATTCTGCTGGATCTGGAAATCTGCAGATCAGATACCTTCCCTTTCCAGCTACACTTTCCAAGCTCATTGCAGAGAAAGAGCTTCTCAGAGCACCAAGGTCCAATCGTAAAAGATGGTGTTTACTTTAGGGTATGAAAAGGTTTGAATTTTTGCTTATTTGGTTGACAATAAACAAACATAAAATTGAATTTTCTGTTCATAACAAAAAGGTCAACGTAACTGGAGTCTCTTGGTGGCCAATGTGTCTGAATGTGGTGCTCTTTTACTGAACAATGGCTTAGAAAACAGCAGCCTTTTAAAATTGTATTGTATACACCTAACAGGAGACTCTCAAAGATGCCTCTATGGGCCGGAGATTTAGCTCAGCGGTTCCAGCACCTGCCTTGCAAGCACAAGGTCCTCTGTTTGATCCTTGGTAACCATATATATATATACAATGCTGAGTGTGGTGACTCACACCCACCAGCAAGCAATACCACATACCACAGCGCCAGGTGTGGTGGCTCACGCCTGTAATCCCAGCACTTGGGAGGCAGAGGCAGGAGGATTGCTGAGTTCCAGGCTTGCCTGGGCTACATAGTGAGCTCAGGACCAGCCTGAACTACAAAGCGAGAATCTGTCTCAAAAAAAAAAAAATGCTCCATTAAAATGTATGGTTCTATAATTTAATTTAGTTATTTTTTCAAGTTCAGCTACAGGTTCTCTACTGTAATATAAACTATGAATGTGGGCTTGGTAAAATACCAGTTAAGGACAAGTTCTCTGAGTATTCATGAAATAACCAGAGTAAATTGCCATGGTATCCTTAGTAGAAAAACCAAGGCTCCAAGCACACAGTGTCTTATCCAAGTAGCTTTTAAGTACATTACTGTACTGGAGTCTGATTCATGCACAGGCTGAGTAACACTGTTTCCTGCTGAAAGTTAACGAATACTCTGAATTCTGATCACACATTACATGCTTTCATGTTCTAGTCCGTGATTTCTAGCACCTCATTTTTCCTTATATCTTGGACACAAGACATACAATGACATACATCAGAATGGGCACAGATTAACCCCTAAAATGAAGATTCCTAAGTTAGAAAAAAATAAAATCACTGCACATGATTAACCACAAATAATAGTGTTTTCTTGAAACCAAGTTTTTAAAGGTAAAAGGAATTTTCTTCCTGCCTCAACTACCAAGATTATAAATCTAATTCTTGATTAACTTATATTTTACCGTATTTGGCTTTAAGTTGTGTGGTCCTGTTATCAAGCATACTACATAAATCCAATGTGAAATTCAAGTATCAGAAAGACAGTCTCAAAAAGGAGCCTCTCAAAAGTGTTTTTTGGTTACCCTTGCTAAACTTAGTACACATAATCAGTACAGGGGAAGAAACCAGGCAATTCTCTTTACATCATAGACCTTTGTCTGGTAGGGAATTATCAGTGACCAAAAAGTTCAGTAGACAAGGTAAGAAGACAAAAGCAGGTTGCAAAACAGGCACTGTCAGTCCCATCAAGACACATAGGCTCTAGGGCTGGGGATGTAGCTCAGTGCCTTCATATATCAACATGGAGGTGCAAGATCCTGAGATTAATCCCTGGTACCACAAAACAGATACACATGTTCTTAGAACTGATAAGTCAGAACTTTGATGAGTGTATTTTATTTTTCACTCTTTTGTATTGTGCTATGTTCCTAAAATGTAGCTAAATAAAGGCTGGGATGTAGCTAAATATAATTCAACTGATACTGCACAAGGGCCCAAATTTGATCCCTAGTACTACAAAAAAAAAATGTAGCTAAATAAAATGTCTCCCATTTTTACTTTTGTAGTCCGGCTTTTGGAGGAGAGAGTGTACCTCTTTGTCAAAAGAAAGCAGACTTCCCCAAAGAGCATCCTTTCCAGAGAGCAGGCTTCAGCCACAGAAGGGAGGGTCTTCCCTTGTAAATTACAATTTGTGACCCTAAAATGAGGACACGCTTGTATTTCTTAAACACATTGCAAACATGAGTTACACAATCACTGACTCTTCATTCACTGAACAGACTATTGCCCAGCACTCCTCCTGACAGCGTAGTGGTAAGTAAGCTGCTAAGAAATTCATGCGAGGACAAGCAGGACCCGGAGGTCAGGAGAGCAGATGTGTGTTAGGGAACACCGACTCTATATTAGAACCTCTAAGAACCTGTGCCTCTAAGAGCCCAGATGCAGCAGGAAACAAGCCATTTAGTTCAGCCAGTCCAGTAGCCCTTTCTCCTCACAGAGTAACTGTTGTGGAGTGCGTACATAAGGCCAGGGCTTTGGCAGGAAAAGCTATTCTTCCCGAGGGCTAGAAAACAGTGATTTGGACATATGGGAATAGCCCAGCAGAAGCTGGCTGACTCTTGCCTGAAAGAGAAGGAAAGAAATAAATAAGGTAGTAAAATTCCAATTTCATGAATCCAAATACTAGAGAAAAGGAAGGATTTCTCTTTTTGTTGGGGTCATCGTTGGGTTGACTTTGAGACTTATCTCCATGGAGTTCGCAGGGCACAACAGTTGAACCTGGAGGCCCTCACTGCCTCAAAGCCCTGCAGTCAGCTTTTGTGTGCCTGCTATTTACTTAAGGTATTTTTCTACTCCTCCCTACAATTTCATAAGTAAATACTTTCTTTTCTATAAGTTTCTTAAAATCTAATGTAGAACTACTGTGCAGAATCTAATGACAAGAATAACTAAACACAAATTCTCTTGTTACTAATCAGAATGCTTTCGATATACTGTGTGTTCCACAGATGTTTATGGAATCGAACATCATTTCATCACATCTCTGTGATGCAAATAAATGTAAAAGTTATTCATCAGGGTCATTTCTACTGTTTGATTTTGAGAGAGATTTACTCCCACTGTAATCCAAAAGAGTTACATTCATGACTTTATATAAATGTCATCTTTCAGGGCAAAAATCTAAAATGTAAGAATATGGCAACTGCTCAAAACTGTCTTCATAAAAGTTAACTCTGAAGAAATTCATGATTTGATCATGAGGTCACTGTATCTCTCAGTGGTTCTCCCAAGACATTACTTAACAAACTGAAAGTGGATTTTGATTAAAATTTTGAGTTCTTCAGTATATACATTTCAACATAAGGTATGATAAGTAGTTGATTGTCTAGTCTGACGAGCACCCTTCAGCTCTATATTCTAAGAATCAAATAATCTGCTAACTATACTAGTGAATAAATTTAAGGTGTTTAAAGATAAACCTGCCATTTGTAACAATTGTGAAATTTGCTATAGATAAATAGGAGATATCTGGGGAAAAAAACTACATCCTACAACTTGAGAATTCTTTTCTACCATGTTGCTTACAGAAATATTTTAAGGTTTCTCCCTGTGCCAACTATTGGTCCTGTCTCAGGACACCAGCTCAACTGTGTAGAAATAGACTTTGCTGCTACTAGAGGTAGGAAAAGCTCAGGACTCCTCATGTAACCCATGCCATAGCTTTGGTTCCATCTTTGATCTGATGTCACCCCAGAGATGCATCTACAGAAGCCTTGGGTAGAAGGTGGCAAGTGAAATAGGCTTGTGCTGCTTCTTTTTGTGGAAAAGCTCAGCTTTGGAAGGTTTTCATTTTTCTGTTTCAATACAAATAAAAAACTACTGTCTGTTCCTTACCATTGCGAATGCCAAGAAGCAAGGTCAAAGCAAGCAAGCATTTCACAGCACGGATTGTGTCTGAGGTGGCAGAGTACTGGAAAAAATACCTATATGATGTTTGCCTGTAGTGGTGGGAAGCCAGCCACCTTGATGTTCAATGTGTGGTCTAGTTCAGATTTATTATGAAGGCTGAGCCATAATGTTGGAACTGACCCTCCAACTATAATACCTAATTACCCCGTTTAAAGGAAACACATCCTACATTTGCAACTTTTCCCTTGTAACCCAGGGAGGTAGCAAGCCTCTTAGAACAGACTCATCAAGGTACTGAATTCAACATGCAAGAGTTAGAGGAATAACAGTGGAGAGCAAATGAATATTGGGACACTCTAAAGATGTAGAAAGAATCATCAAAATTCTTAGCTTCTCAACCATCACCAATCTAGGGGAGCAGAAATACCTGAGTAGGAGATGAGGAGAAACACCTGGGATCAAAAGGGAGTAGCTGCAAAGTTCAGAGCTTTGTCAGTCGGAGGCAGAGGCAGTTAGTTAGACCAGCCACACCTTAGGAAATGGAAGCTCAAGGTGTCCAGTGAGCAGGCACACTGAGGAACATCTCTGCAGGCACTGCAGGAGTGGAGACAGATGCCCAACAGTCACGCAGGACGAGAAGCCTCATGTAGGGGCCACACATGACTGTCCTAATGCTAGAGAGATACATATAAGCTCTCCCAGGGAAACAAGTCATCCCGGAGTGGTGGAAGGGATGAAAGGGAAGCATTAAAATACATAAAAGGATAATACAAAGAATGTCCATAAAAGTATCTAAGGCGTAATGTAGATCATGATTGTACTATTTAAATACAATTGAAAAGCCACTGACTGAACTAAAAACACTAGCATATGAAAGGAGGGAGAAGTTTTCTGGCCAGGAAATTCTCCAAGATTGAATGCCAAGCTACGCTTAATTATGGAAAATTTAATTCATTTGTTAAAAAATATATGTCACTGTTAAATGTAAATTTCATTCCTACTATAATAGCTAGAATTTATTGAGCTTTTCATGTACCAATCACTGCCCTAATTAAATGTAAAGGACATTATTTAGTCTTGGTGTAATCAAATTATCTTCATTTATAAGTATGGAAAATGAATAAAAATATTAAATAATATTCCCAAGGGTAAACATCATAAAGATATGATAAAGCCATATCTATAGCCAAGCAAGTATATCACAAATTATCCCCATGATTAACCAGTCAGTCATGTAAAGTGGTTTTTTTTTTTTCCTTCCTTGTTCATTTGGAAGTCAGATACTATAAAACTGGACAGTAATGGTTAGAGTTTGCTCTATGGTAATGGTTAGAGTTTGCTCTATGGGAACAAAAAGAAGAAAATACACTCTCCAAAGCTGAGACTCTTCTTCAGTACCTAGAGTTTGCTTTCATGGCCTTATTCTTGATAGTATGTCCAGCTTTGTAAATTCAGAGAAACAAAAAGGGAAGAAACCCAGATGTTTGGATCTAGAATAAATGATGACTATAAAATACACATGTTCCATGTCCTCTTCTTAGTTTTGAACCAATTCATATTAAAAGGACTATCAACTCTGAATCCTGAAAAGTACTACAACATTGAGTTACTTGGGCTGAGAATGTGGGTCAGTGGTACTGCCTGGCAAGCACAAAATCCTGAATTCGATTGCTGGTACTGTACTGGGAAAAAAAATTAGTTATTCATTATTCTAAGAATCTAATATAACACAATTTTAGTGTGGCATGCGACAGCATGAAAGAACTTGCCTGTGGCATGGGGTTTTTTGTTAGCCCTCTCGATTAGGCACTGTTTGTCAATACACACAGTGGGAATCCAGTCATTTCTGTTGCTTCCTAAAACTCTAAACCCTTTCCTCAGAGCACTTTGATCAGATCACACAGGCTTCTCACAGCACAGACACCCACCCTGGACTCCCCCTTCCCGGCTCTGTCACCCAGGGCCTTTCTCTTCTCCAGCTCATTGGCCCACCCGGAAGCTGGGGAGGCAGCCCGGGTGCCAGCTGTGAGCTCTGATTTAGAGAGCTGGAATTAGCTCAGGCCTGCAGGGTGCAGACCTGCTCCTCCAAGCCGTAAGGTGCCTGCTTGAGGTCTAATAAATTCCCTGAGAATGTGCCACAGTCAGGCCACAGCCTCTGAACAGGTTCTAGGGGGTTGTCTAGAAAGACACTCGTCCTCCTGCTACCAGATGGCTGAGCTGCAAACTTTTCAGAGGACAGAAGCATATTTCCCTCCAGTTTCTGGGCTCCACTCTGTATCTGTTGTATTCATTAAAATAATGACTCCCTAGTCTGTCCTGTTTGCTTTTATATACATACACAGTGCAGTAAGCACACACAAATGTCCATTGAATGAGTGATTGAAGCAGTAAATCCAGGATGACCATGTAAAAACAGATTTAATTTTAAGATAGTATTTCTTCAACTTAGCATCATTGTTCAGATGCCAAGGAGTCATCCTCAATGATCCTGGAACTTTTCTTGTGTAGGAATCACCTGAAGAATATTGTCACAGTGAGTTATAATCGAGCCTGAGTTGTGTGCTTTTTGAAGCACCTGGATCACTCGGCTGGCTCAGACCACACTGTAATAACAATACTCTCGTCTGCTTTCACTCTTATTTGAATCTCAGTGAGCTTCTCAGGCCATCAAAACTTACCTATGACTGATAAAATTATACTTACATCGGGGCTGGGGATTTAGTTCAAGTGGTACTGTGCCATCCTCAGATGCACAAGGGCCTGAGTTTGATACCAGTACTGAAAAGAAAAACAAAAAAAAGGAGAAAATTATATTTATGTCGTGATATATAGGCAATCAATAAACAAACATTAAAATAGTATTTTAACCAAGAAGAGAATAAATTTGGCTTACATAAAGTGGAGGGAAATTTTCCTAGTCATTGAAAGAGAGCTCACAAGGAAAGTCTTTTCAGTCCTACTCCTTGACTGATTTTCTGAACTTTCTATAAAATAAATGCAGTATGGTCAGCTTTACAACATGGCTTAAACTTTTCATTATAAAACGTGTTCAGAGTATGTAATAATTCTTCTAAAGTTTTCTGTTAAATGGAAGAAAAAAAAGAAAATGGAAAAGAAATAGTTAAAACCCAGTCATTATCATGTACTAAAGTGATGCATCAGTTGCCTGAGCCATGAGATGTTCAGATATCTAACTAGAACGTTCTTGTACTGTCAGCAGTTTCTAGAAGACATCACCGTTCTGGCAGTGGACGAAGCAGACCGTCCTCCCCAGTGTGGGCCACAGCATACAAGCCTCTGGGGCCAGAACACAACAAAAAGACCACGTCAGGGTAGAGCCTCTCTCCTGCCTAACTGCTGGGCTGGTTCCTATTCTTGATCCTGGTCCCCAGGGCTTTAGTCTGTAACTACATTATCTACCTCTTTCAAGCCTTTGAATTACACTACCAGCTCTCCTGGATCGCGGCTTGCAGATGGCC
This sequence comes from Thryonomys swinderianus, assembly GCA_004025085.1. Taxonomy (NCBI): domain Eukaryota; kingdom Metazoa; phylum Chordata; class Mammalia; order Rodentia; family Thryonomyidae; genus Thryonomys; species Thryonomys swinderianus. The sequence goes on from PVIC010011988.1 coordinate 13,982, forward strand.
ATATCCCAGGATTTTCAGCCTCTGTAATAATGTGCATTAATACCTTGTACAATACATGTGTGTGTATCTGTCTGTGTTGGTGCACATAGACACACACATCGTTTCTATTTCTCTGTGGAAACCCTGGTGCCTGGAAGAGTTTTAAAATTTTAATATTTGTTGTCATTATGAAGAAAATACAGAATAACAATGAGTTTATATAAACAGAGTAAAATTACTGATGAAGTAGATCGTAGTTCTCCAGAAATCAAAGCTTTTAGGACAGAATTAAATGAAACAAGGTAGTCCTGCAAAGAATTTCAAAGCATGATTCTGGAAGAAGATGCTCATCTATTTATAGTACTAGTAGAACTCATGTTGGTATTCAGGGTTTCTATAAATTAAATAATGATATAAAAATCTCTACATGAACTTTGTTTCTTGACTAAAATACTTAAAACAACAATCAAAACTAGCACTCAAGATAGATTCTTTTTTTTTTTTTGAGACAGGGTCTCACTTTGTAGTTCAGGCTGGTACTGAGCTCATTATGTAATACAGGCAAACCTCAAACTCAGCGATCCTTCCTGCCTCTGCCTCCCAAGTGCTAGGATTACAAACGTGAGCCACCACACCCGGCATTGTGGGGTGTGGTACTGATGGCTGCTGGGCATGAGTCACCACGCCCAATATTTTATCATTGTGTGTGGTTACCAGAATTGAACCAGAGACCTTGCACTTGCTAGGCAGGCACTGGAACCACTGAGCTAAATCTCCGGCCCCTCAAGCTAGATTCTTAATAAGACTCAGATGGTAAATATATAACCTAAAATGCAGAGCCTTGTGTTGGTTGTAGTGTCAGAGACATCAACTTTCCACACAAGGTTCATCTCTTCTTTTATTTTTTTCTTCCTCCTTCCTCAATCTACACTGCCATTATACACCAATGTAAGAAATCACCTAATGTGTTCAGAAGTTTATGGATATGTAGGTGTATTTTAAATATGATACTATTTTGCTGTGTGTTTATCTTTTGTTGTCTTGACTAGTACCATAAGAAACGTTAATTTTCCCCCAGCATTATTTTTGAAAGATCTGTGCACGTAAATCTACCCTTAATCTTTACCTCTGTGAGAATGCACACTCTATCCATCTGTTCCCCCAGAGACAGACCTCTAGGTCACCCACCACCCTCTGCCATACAGACACACTTAACCACATTTCATGCATGCCCCTTACACCTGAACACAAGTTCCATAGCATGGAAACGGGGGTCACAAGACCTCTACATATTCAATTAAACCAGTGTCTTCAGATTGTTCTCAAGATTAGCTCTTTATGTCTCTAAATCTATAGTTCCTACTTTGCCCATTTCTCCATTCCCTGTTTCCAAAGATTCCTTGATATTATCCCTTGTCATGTCCTGTTTATTTCACTTCTTGACATTTGTTCTGTAATGTGTCTGTACTAATAAGCAAGAGACATTTAAAAGTTCTTGAACTAGCTGTATCAGCTATGATCTCTTCTATAGACCTAATTTTCAGACTATAAAACACAGTTTGTAGCAGGCACACACTCAGAGGAAAATAGGTCCCCCTCTGTCCCTAGAAGGTAAATCAGAACCGGACTAATCCAGTCGCAGGAATTATCCTTCTCTGTCAGCGATTGCTCTGGAATGGGTATGTGACCTAGTGCTGGCCAAAGAGACATGATATGACACATGCTCTGAAGTCCCCTGCCTTACTGAATACACAACCTCGGAGCAGAAACGCTTATGCCTCTTTCTTTTCTAAGTCACATTGGACTTATTCCACTAATGCAAGGTTGATTTAAAGTTTGGAAGTCAGTGTCATTCACGACATGGGAAACTTAGTAAAATTCACATGATCATCTCAGTAGACACAGGAAATGATTTTATTAAACATTTATTCATCATAAAATTGCTGTAATACTAGAAATAGATAAGAATGGTATAAAAAGATATCTGTGATGCTTACTGCAAATATCATCATGAGTGGTAAAACACTGAAAGCTTTATCTGTGAAAAATGAGAATAATTTACAAATATCTGCTGTTATTCCTTCTAATCACCATAGTCTTGACTACTGCAATGAGGCAAGGCAAGAAAAAGATGGAAAGAAAAAGACTGAAACTTCTTTTCCCCTAAATGATGTGTTAGGTATGTAAAAACAGGAAAAATCTACATATAAACTATTAGAATTAATTATGAATTAAGAAGGATCACAATATGCAATCTGTGTATTGTCTCTATAAGCAGCAAAAATAGAAGTAAATTTTTAAAATTTAAATTGAAGGTACATTTAAAAACATCTAACAGTTTGGGAAAAATCTAATGACAACAAAAATCTACAAAATGTTACTGAAAGAAATAAAGGAACCCTAAGAAAATAGTGAGAAGTATATATTTATGTATTGTAAATCACCATCAGAAAGAAGATATAGTTTCCTATGGTTGAGCATGATCAGGAGAAAACTCAGATTTTTTTGTGTGTGGAAAGAAGAGAAAATTGAAACATAAATCTAACATTCAGAATTTTCAGGGTACCACCAAGGCACTGACTGGCTGTACCTGAATCTAAGTACTACTCAGAAAGGATGTGATGTTAGTGGCAACTGCGAATAAATCCAGTGCTTTAGATTTGCCACAGCCCCTTCCCTGTTTCAGTGAAGAGTGAACGAGAGACATTTTCAATTTCCCAGATTGATATTGGATTGTTTAACATTTTTATATCCTCTTCATTCAGCTTTGGAAGTTCATATGAGTCTAGGAATCTATCCATTTCTTCTAGATTTTCCATCTTCTTGGAGTATAGATTTTGCATTTTTTTCTTTTTGTTTCTTTTCCTATCTTTATGGTCAATATCAAATTACTACCATTTTGGAATATCTACTATATTCAAAACTTTTTTGTAAGTCTCATGGTAACCACAAAGCAAAAGCCTAGAATGGACATACCAAAAATAAGCAAGGAATCAAATCGCACTACTAATTGCTTAACTACAAAGGAAGACTTTAAGGAAAAAGGAACTACCAACAAAACTGTATAAAATAAGTAAGATATAGAGTAGCTAAGTGAATTAAAAAGTAAGACCCAACTATATGCTGCTTACAAGAATCTCACATCACTCCTAAGGTCACACAGACACTGAAAATGAAAGGACAGAGAAAGATATTCCATACAAATGGAATCCAAAAGAAAGTAAGAGTAGCTACAATTGTATCAGATAAAATAGATTATAAATCAAAATCCATAAAACAAACAAGAAAGGTCACTATATAAATGAAAAGGGATTAATTCACCAAGAGGAAATATAAATTATAAATACATATAAAGGGGCCAGAGATTTAGCTCAGTGCTCCTGGCACTTGCTTAGTAAGCACAAGGTCCCTGGTTCGATCCCCGGTAACCACACACAACAATACAGGGCTGATGACTCAAGCCCACCAGCAATCAGTACCACATACCACAGTGCCAGGCATGGTGGCTCACACCTGTCATCCCAGTGCTCAGGAGGCAAAGGCAGGAGGATTGCTGAATTCAAGGCTTGCCTGGGCTACACAGTGAGCTCAGGGCCAGCCTAAACTACAAAACAAGACCCTGTCTCAAAAAAATTAATTAAATTAAATCAATAAATATACATGAACCCAATATCAGTGCATCTAAACATATAAATCAAATATTAATACACATAAAAGGAAAAATAGACTTTAGAACAACAGAGTAGGAAATAATACCCCACTTTTGGCAATGAATAGATCAAACAGACAAAAAGTCAAGGGCTAAACTCCACCATAAACTAAATGGATCTAACAGGCATCTGCATAATATATCACTGAACAGCTACAGAACTCACATTCTTCTCAACAGTATATGAAACATTGTCCATTATATATCATATGGTAGGCCACTGGATAGGCTATGAGTATATTTTTTAAAAACTAAAACTATAGTCAGTACTTTTATGAATATAATGCAATTAAAACTAGAAAAAAATAAGAAGAAAAAATTCTTAGAAACCATGAAACTTAAATTGCCTCATCTTGAAAAACTAATAGATTTAGATATAAATTCAGATAAAAATGCAAAATTTCTTGGGCCAGGGACTTAAGTCAAGTGGTACTGCACCTACTTTGGAAGCACAAAGGCCTGAGTTCAATCCCTGGTACTGCTAAATAATAAATAAATAAATAAATAAATAAATAAATAAATAAATAAATAAATGAAATTCTTGAAACAAATGAAAATAGAAACACAAAAACCTATGGGATACAGAAAAAGCAATATTGAGCAGCAAATTTGTCGTTACCAATTCTTACATCAAAAAATTCTCAAACAATTAGATCTCAAGGAAATACATAAAGAACAACAAAACAGAGTACAGTGGATCCTTGACTTACAAACTCAGTTTGTTCATGTGGACTGGCTGTAACTCAAGCTGGTTAACTGAAAGCTCACAGTCCTCTGACAGCTTCACAGTCTCTCTCCTATATACAAAAACATTATAGGGATTTTGATAAGACTTGCATTAATCAGGTTGGAGAGAACTGACATCTTTATACTGTTGTTGTGTCTTCTGATCTGTGAGCACACTATTTCCATAAAAATCTTTCATATCATTGTGTACCTTTCAACATACACATCTTAAACAAATTTTGTTAGATCTACCCTGAAGTATTTCATATTTGAGCAATGGTTAGTAGTAAGTATCCACACATTTTGATTTTAGTATTTTGTGACACATGGTCTCATTATTCAGTTCAGATTGGCCTTGAACTCACCAAATACCTGAGGCTGGCCTCAAAATTGGCAATCCTCCTGCCTCAGCCTCTTGTATGGTGGAATTATAGATGTGCACCACCACACCCAGAAAAAATTTATTTTTATATATTTATCTTGTATCCTCACCTAAAAGGTTTATTGTTGCTATTGTTTTGGAATATTTTGGTATGTATGTGTGTTCCTTAAAATTCTCTGCACAGTCCATAATGTCCTTTACAAATTGGGTTGTTTTTATTTTTTTCCATTCTGATCTATATGTCTTTTATAACATGTAATTTTCTTAATGTACTGCATAAAACTTCCAATATTGTGCTTAGTACGAGTAAGAACAGCATACATCCTTGCTTTATTTCAGATTTTAAGAGAGCACACAATGTTTTATCATTAAATATAATGTTCGCTGTGAAGTTTCTACAGATATTCTTCAAATTAAGAAAGTTCTTGATTTTTCTGAGTTTTAATCATGAATGAGTTTTGAATTTTATGAGAAGCTTTGCTATATTAATAAAATCTTGATTTTTGTATTCTTAATCTGCTAATATGTTGCATTACACAGATTTATTTTCAAATACAGAAATAGCCTTATATCTCTAGAATAGATTTAACCTGTCAAGGTATATATAATTATTTTTATTTATTGCTCTATTTATATTTACTAACATTTTGTTAAGGACTTTCAAAACATTTTGTTAAGGACTTTTTAAAATATTCATGTAGAATACTCTTCAGAAAATGTTTTTATTGTTTTCTATTGTCTTTGGTTTTTGTATTGGGGTAATACTGGCTTCATTCAATGAACTGAGAAATGTTTTAACCTCTGCTGTTTTCTGGAGCATACTGTGTAGAATTAATTTCAATTATTCTTTACTGCTTGAAGCTCTTTATAGTGTTCCATTGCTTTTATTATCTGAGCTTCTATAAGTTCCTCATCTCTTCTTTAATGAAGTCCTTCACTGTGGACAGCATCTCTGTTTTCATCTCAGAGACCAGTTCTGATTTCCATTTTAGTAGATCTGCTTTTGTTACCAGTTCAGAGTCCTGGAGATTGAGCTTCAATTTGCTCCATTTTCCTTTCCCCTGAATTTGCCTGTGGTGGTGATCTTTGTGCCTGGGTTCTTGAATTTTTTCTCATATCTGTTGTGCTGGCAAACACTGTAAATCACTGCACAACCTACGTGGCACTTACCCAGACTCATGCAAACAGGAATGGAGTTCCCACGAGGCTTCTGGCTTAACTCCAATGGCAGGTAGGCCAGAATTGTTTGCGGTGGATGGAGGCCCCTGGGTCAGGTGGCCTGGGTCTGATGGTAGGCGGGCTGTTTGCAGGCGGAAGTCACTGCGCAGCCTCCGCTGGGCCTACCCAGACTCACCCAGGGAGAGTGGAGCTCGCAGGGGCGTCTAACCAGAGTCCAGAGGCAGGCCGGCTGCTTGCCCATGGCGGAAGTCACTGCGCAGCCTCCGCAGGGTTTACCCAGACCCGCCCGGGGTGGATGGAGGTCCCTGGCTCAGCAGGCCTGGGTCTGATGGTAGGCGGGCTGCTTGCAGGCGGTGGAAGACACTGAGCAGCCTCCACTGGGCTCCTTAATTGTTCTTTAAATGTTTGGTAAATTCACCAGGGAAGCACCTGGTTTGAAAGTTTTATTTGGGGGAACTTCTTGTTTATAAAGGAAGTGGTCATTTCATTACTGTTTTCATATTCATGTTCATAAAGTTGTTCATAACATCTCATTCCTTTTTAATATAGAGTCTGTAGTGACACCCTTTGCTTAAATTATGATCATTTGTGTTTATTCTCTTTTCTTCTTGATCAACACGATGGTGAATTTTATGTGTCAGCTTGGCTGGGCCATGGTGCCCAGATATTCGGCAAACATGCCGGATGTTTCTGTAAGGTGTTTTGGAATGTAGTTTATGTTTAAACTGGTGGGTGGGAGGAAACCAGGCTGTCCTTCATCACACACAGCGGCTCTGGCTAGTTAAAGTCTAGATAGAGTCCGCGAGAGGAAGTTCTTCCTGGAGAATTACCTTTAGATGGGCTGCAACACTGACTCCTCGCGGGTCTCCCGCATGTTCTGCAGATTTTGGAGTTCCTGCCCTCCATACATATTTCAACTAAGTAACAAATTAATTTCCTTTTCTCCATATCCACCTCAATGGTTCTGTTTCTCTGCAGAAACTTGGTTAATACAGTCAATTTCGCTTACAAGTGCATCAATTTTATTGATCTTTTCAAAGAACTAGGTCTTTATTTCATTGACTTTTTTCCTATAGTTTTTCTGTTTTTAATTTCATTGATTTCTGGTCTTAGTTGTACTCCTTCCTTCTGCTTGATTTAGGTTCATTTCACTCTTCTTTTCTAGCTTTTCACATGAGAGCTTAGATTATTGATTTGAAACTCCCTTGTTTTTTTGACTGAGCTGCAACCCTCAAATTTTGTTATGTCACGCTTTTGTTTTCATTCCGCTCCTTGTATATATATATTTTTAAGACTGTTTCTTTGGGCCGTGGGTTATTTAGAAAAGTCTTATTTAGTTCCCAAGTGTTTGAAGATTGTTCTGTTATCTCTACGGGATTTGTTTCTATTTTGTTTTTCAGAGATGGGGAGCACACACCGCATAACTCAAACCCTTTAAAATGTATTTTGATTTGTGCTGGTGAACCTGGGATATAAACTTCGAGAGTTTAAACTTTCAGCACAGCTGAGTTCAAACTTGTCACCCTGTCTAGACTGATTGTGTTTTACTTCACTGTTAAGCACATGCACCTTGGTTAGCGAGAGCAGTTTCCATCTCTGAGGCAGTCACAACATTAGTTTTCACATTTTTCTCTGCCATTCTCATCTCCACTCATCTCTGTGTTGGATCAGAGCTGATTTCCTTTGAGCTCAACTATGCATTTAAATTGATTTGATATCAATTTCCCAAGGATTCAAGATAGTTTGTATCAGAAAGGTTTTCATTCTATTTATGCAGATCAAATGCCAGCTGTTACAGTTTATTAGGCTATTAAGTTCTCTTAATGAATATTTTATTTAGATTTTTATCATCTTGATTCAGAAATGTAGCAGGTTTAGATTTTTATTTCTTGTACCTTCATTTGGCCTTACAGCCAAGGTTATATAGTAGCTTCTAAATAAGGCTAAATGAGGCTTTTATGGTGTTTTCTAGAGTAATCTGCATAATATAGAAATGTTTTATCACTCCAACTTTTGGTATCAGGCATTTTAGTCCTTAGGCTTTCAGGGTAGGGAGGGTCTTTGACATCCATTGCTGCTTTTTAAAGGATTTTTCCTCCTACTACCATTATTAGAAAGTATTCATTTCATTTATGCTCTCCATTATAGGTATATATATCTTCATAATAATATATTCTTTTAATACTTGCTGTCTGTAATTATTAGACTTTTTTTGTACTCTTTGTTCTTGTCTGAATCAGTCCCAGGAGAGGTTTACCTCTCATAAATCTCCTCAAACCAGCTCTGGACTTTTTTTCTATTGGAGAATTTTAGACATAGAATAACTAAGTTCAGGACCCCCAGACACTTCGATTATAAAGATGTCTTCCACAGCTATATATCCCAAATGTCATAAAGCAAATCAAAAATTGTACTTCCCTCTAGATAATGCCAAGGCCAATGGGTTCTTTCCAATTGTGACCAATATTTTCATTTCTAGCCCAGTGGTGGCGAACCATAGCACGGACGCTACAGCAGGCTGTTTGTATCAGTGAAAGCTCTAAAATGTTTGCCATCACTGATCTAGGCAAGTCTTCTTGACTCTAAATCATATGGGTTTTTTTTGAGACAGGGTCTCGCTTTGTAGTTCAGGCTGCCTCTGAGCTCGCTATGTAGCCCAGGCAAGCTTCAAACTCAGCAATCCTGTCTCTGCCTCCCGAGTGCTGGGATTACAGGGGTGAGCCACTATGCCCAGCCCTGTGATACGTGGTACTGATTGCTGGTGGGTGTGAGTCTCCATGCCCATCCATGGCTACCAAGGATCGAACTCAGGACCTTGCGCTTGCAAGGCAGATGCCAGAAGCACTGAGCTAACCCTCCGACCCTAAATCATATTATTTTTAATCATGCACTAACACGAGGGACAAACCATTGCTATGGTTTGGGTTTGGTCTGGGTTTGTCCCCCGAAGTGTCATGGGACACAGTCTTGGTCCCCAGGGTGACAGTGTTGAGAGGAGGCAGAACCTTTCAGCTGTGGGGCCTCACAGGAGGTATAAGTAATCATGTTGCTGGGGCATCACCTTGAAAGGAAGTAGAGCAGTACTTGTAAGACTCCAGTTCATTCTCACAAGTGTAGCTGTTCTAAAAAGAGCAAGTTTGGCCTCAGAAAGCCTCTGGATTTCTGCTTCTCTGTGTGATCTCTGCCACTCATCTATTCTCATCACAGTGCCGGCACAAAGAGGTTCCCAGCACAAGCTCTAAAAATTGGGGCCACATCATCCTGGACTTTCAACTCCTAAAACTGTAAGCTAGATAAACTTCTTTTCTTTGTATGTTACCCAGCCAGTTCTTCTGTCATAGCCATGGAAAACAAACTAACATACTTCCAGAACACTCACTATTTCTTTTTTTTTTAACATTCACTATTTCTACATCCCCCATGCAACATGTACATTCTAGCCGTCACCACCTCATGAAAAATCCTCACTTGTATTCATCTTTGCTGCCTAAGAAAACAAAAAACATTGCTGCTAGTTCTCTTGATGAAATACGCTAGCCATATTTACTAGGTGGTTTCTTTATACCTTACTTTCTACCTTCCTTCCTTCTCTTCTTTCCCTTTCTTTATTTAAAGAAATAAAGGGAAGAAAGCCAAAATAAACTCCTTCTGAATTTTTTGAGGGGCCATGAAAGGAAACATAATACCATAGGACTTAGCATTAAGACGATCATCTAAATCAAAGGTCCCTGCCCTCCGTTTGCAGATGAAGACTCTTTGACACAGTAAGAAGCGGGATTCACTCAGAGTACCGATGACTGCCTGACAGTGAACTAGGCTTTTCTTCTTTCTTTACTGTAACATGCAAGAAAATAAGAAAATTCCCCCCAGTTACAAATTCAGTATAGATAGTAGTGATGAAGGGAGAATAAGAAGCGAGAAAAGCAAGAAGGAAAAGAGTTCGGTGGAAGAATCCTACAAAACACCTCTGATGAATCTGAGAATCATAGGATCACACATGAAAGCTGGCTTTTTAAAATCACACCATTTTTGTAAATCAAAGCTAAGTCCCACTTGCATTTTATTATTCATCTTGGTAACTACTGATATTATGATTCTTATGGTTAACACAGTGGCATGATTACCTCCGGGTTATCTTTGTGACTTGAGAGAATGCAGAACAGGAAGGAAGGCAAACAGGAAATGGAAATCAGCATTTCTTTCACTAGGTAATGTTAACTCAAGCCAGTATTTCCTACCTATCACATTTGTAATCTAGGAAGGAGAGGAAAGATGTAACACTATGTAATTTAAACCAGTCATCGGTGACCATTAAACTCTGAAACCTGTGCTACTGCCCATATGCTAAATGCAATGGTGAAATTTGATTTCCTATATCTAGCAGGCTAGGAAATTGTTTTAATTGACACTGATATATATTTGTAATAACTTCTCTATAAATTGAAAATCAATGCCAGTGTCAACTCTCTGGGTAATTCTTTACTGAGCAGATAAAACTTTCACATGGGTTCAACTACCATTGCAAATGGCAAACAACACATAAAAGAAAACAAAAAACCTGGCAGAATATTCAGCTGCTGTGAACCCCAGAAAAGTCTTTACCATGCCCAGTGAGCAGACTTGACAGACGCTAAGGTTGCTTCAAAATTTAGGGAGACTCCCAAGATGTCACAGTCTCTTAAGAGCCTCTTAATCACTTCCATGTTTTTTCTCCCTCCACCCTGGGACTAAGCCATCAGCACATCGCTGCTTTCTTCTTTTCTGAGATCATTTTGTCCTGCCTTCAATGTGACACCACTGAGGATAAAGGAGTGGGCTTCACTGTGGTCAGCCTGACAGTGCACACTGGAAGGCCAATGCACTGGACCAGGCTCCAGTGGCCCAGCTTGACTAACTGGAAACAGCAATATGCGTGGGGCTCTGCCCTGAAGCACAGGCGTGTGTGTCCATGCCCCCCCCCACACACACACACACAAAACCTGTGACTGGTGAGAGGGTGTGCTAAGGCAGGTCTGCCTTCCAGTTGGCATCTGTGTATAAGAAGTTCACAGTGCCTTTCATCACGAGTAAAGGGTACTGCATTTTGCTGTGGGCACTTGTTATTACAGACCATAAAGCAAATTGAAAACAAAGCACTTCAAAAAAAAAAGAAAGTCAGCCCTCTATAGTGCATTCACTTAAGCTTTTCCTTCCTAAACTGCTGGCTAGAATTTAGCAGGATTTTACAGACAGCAAATGCTGCAGATTGAAAAAACTGTCAGAGTTATTATTTCCGTTTTTCTTTCCCACATTGATTTCATCTCAGACTGAACCTATCCGCAATTATGCCTGTCAAGTCTAGATTTAAACTCGCCATACAGTTTTGAAACTATCCCCTGCTGTCATCGGGCTGTGGAGTTGAGTCCTCTTTAGGATCTTGTATGTTTACAACCAGACCAAACGGCTGACGACAGGGCTATCATTTAAAGGTTGGTTTCCACCTGAGGCCTGACCCGGGTAGTGTTCTCATAATGAGAGATATGAAATGAGCTTGTATTGAGAAGAAAAGAAATATAAACGAATCATATAGCAGTGGTGGCCTGGGAATACTAATACAAAATAAATGTATGACCCCATCTTTGTAATATAAATGAGAGTATATTCATACAGACAACTAACAGTCGAAGAATGGCATGGTAAGACATGGCATGTTCTTGCGTACTTTCACTTATGCATATTTCTTAAGGCTTCTACAGTAATCTTGGATTACTTTTGTTATAAAGATATTTCTTAAACTGGCAAGAGATGAGCTACAGGAAGAATATATATGGAACATAAGTGTCTTCATATAGGCCCAGAATACTCAAATAAATAGAAGGACGTGTGCAAAGGTACATAAGCAAACACACAAAGAGCTCAGGGAGATAGAGTGAGCCTGCGAAATAGCAACATTGGAACTGCCTCCCCAGAATATTGGCAGGCAACCACACATGTTTATATAAACTCATGGCCCAAGACCATGCCACTGTCTTGTCACGCAGCCCTGGTAGCCCCAGCAGAGCCTGCTTTACAACCTGGCTGTTGAATACCTTAACTGTGCACTGACGTATAAATTCTAAGGGCAGTGAATTAAAATACAGAGAATCTTCTCCAGTAAAAGCTCACAAACCAAAAAGCCACCAAACTTTCCCAATGCCATTATTTTGTAAGAGAAATAAGGGGCCAGGGCAGAAGATGGACTGGTAAAAATAAATAAATAAATAAATAAACAAAAAACCCATTCCTCCTTTCCAGCCAAAAGCACTAAATTGTAACTGCCTTGTAAATCTCCACCAATTTGTGCTCCATGTAAATCTTGGGCGCGAGTTTCCGTAGTGCACCCTCGCCCAGAAAGTGGCTGCCAGGATGTTTATGGAATCATTACTGGCAGGTTTTTCTCTACAGGAAATGTCGCAGCTGCAGCTCCTTTCTCGGGGGGGGGGGGGTGCGGGGGGATGTGCAAAAATATATTTCAAGAGGCAGAAGCTTTTTCATATTAAAAAACAACTGAGTTCAGATCATAATTATATTCTCACAAAGCAATTGAAAAATGGGACTTTCTGTAGATCAATGGCTTCATCCAAGCAACAGCTCATGAATAAATCTCTTTTTAAAGATCTAAAATGTGACACAAGCTCATTATTAAAAAATATTCAAATAGCTAAGTATACAGCTTTAAGGGTTAAAAAAAATGTGGTGCAATATTCTGAACCAGTGTTGCATTCTCAATGATATATCTTTTTATTTTTTTAATTATTGGGGAAGTACATTTTTTTTTGTTAGATTAAAGCAAGATCACTTCTCCTGCAGATATTTCAATGGTAACAAAATAATGCAACACTAATCTGTAAGACTTTTTCAGTAATAGATGTTTTTCCCCAGTAAATCAATGCAAAGGCTAATTGGGGTGGAAGGTGACTATCTCTCGTGGTTATAAATACATTTGCATTGCTATCAATCTTTTCCACCACCAATGTTAAACGAGGCCGAACAATCTAGAGAGGAAAAAAAAAAAAAAAAAAAGTTGAGTGTTAGCACATAGTAAATGCTGCCATCAAGTGGCTAATGACAGAGTTGCACTAGCAAAAATAAATTTAGTTGTCAAATACATTACACAGTTTAAAGGGTAGAAATTTACTCATTTAATGTATATTTTCCTTGTAAATATGCAACAATTAGGCAGTCCCCCCCAGAGATGTTTTTGTATAGTCCTTGCGCTAAAAATGGGGCCCACAAAAGCTAAAGCAAATGGTAATAAAACTGTAACTGACTATTCCTACAGTAACTTATTAACCAATCAGAAGTCTCCTTTGCAAGCCGTGAGGTTATGTGCTGGTGACACTGATCTTAGACTATTTAACATTAGCTCATTGAACTCAATTATCTGACATTAAAAAGTTGTTTTAGGTAACCGTCTCAGCACCCAGTAGAAACAAACTTTGTTTTAATAATCTTCATAGTTCATTGCTTAGAACCATCTCATCCTTGCAGTAGTGAAAAATGGCTTTCCTGGCAGACAGCGCAACACTTCCCATATTACACAAATGGAGGTGAAGGTTTCCAACTTACTGAAGATCGGACATCACATCCCTATGATTAATTGTAGTGTTAACTTATTTCCATTTTCATGACAAGGAAGAAGAATATGGTACAGAGGTGAGAATCTCCAAAAAATGTCTAACTCTTTTTAATCAACAGATTTTGATGATGTTCCTAAGAAACTAATTTTCCCTTCGTTTACATAGCATCAGGTGCAAAAGCGATGAGGCCAAGTTAGGATGTTTATTCCCAAAGACATTCTAAATGATGCAGGGAATTAGGCAGCTAATCATGGCTACAGGAACAAACACGTTAAATAGGCATTTTGTAATTCATAGCATTTTGGAAGAGAGAGTTCTGAAGTTCCTGATGCCATAAAGTATCAAAGTACATTCAACAGGCCACCTGCAACAGAGTTATATGGGGTGTCTTTATTTTAAAATTCAGATTCCTGAATTTCCTCGTGGACCTTGAGTTAGAATCTCAAGGAAAAAGGGCCCAGAAACTTAAATTTTTATCAAATCCTATGGGTTAACTTACATATTCTTACACTTTAAGAACTGCCTCATTTTAGTAGATGAGTATCTTAATAAAACTGATTTTCTTCCCCAAGCAAGGGTTAGAACAAAAGTAGAGGCAGCCTTCCTGACTTCCAGTCCAAAATCTATTATCTTGTATTATATGAACTGTATTAATTCCCCCTTTTCTGGTCTCACAATCCTTACCTTATAAATCCAAGTTACCAACCTCATACAGCAGTTCTGATAGGCTTTAAAAAAATGTTTAAAAATGTTATGTCATTTAAAAGGAGGTATAAGAGATTTATACTTTTTGTTATCTATCACCATTAAAACAATCAATGGGGGAGGGGCAGAGATTTAGCTCAGCAGTTCTGGCATCTGTGTTGCAAGAGCAAGGTCCCTGGAAACTACACACCACAATGCTGGGCACGGGAGGTGGAAGCAGGAGCATTGTTGTGAGTTCGAGGCTTGCCTGGGCTACATAGTGAGCTCAGGGTCAGCCTGAACTACAAAGTGAGACATTGTCTCCAAAAAAAAAAAAAAAATCAGTCATCTGATTTTCCATTAATAATAGTAGCGTAAAATTTTCTCTACTCCTTTACTGTGAAAATAAACAAAAGCAAATTCAAGAGACATAAACAGCAAGACAAAATGAAGTATGGGAGATTGTTAGCCCAAAGAAAGGTATAAGAATTTCTTTTCTCATTGGAAAAGTCTAATAATGTGTTTTTGCTGTCCCTTGACATTGAACTGGTCCCCTGACTTGTTTTGACCAGCAGAATGCAGCAGGAGCCGTGCTTTGTACCCTTGTACCTTCAGCCCTCAGAGGCCTTGCAGTTCCCCACCTTCCTAGGACCCTGAATCCCCACACCCAGGAAGAAAGGCGATGTGGACACAGAGGCACAGGCATTTGCACCACTGCCGTCTTCCCAGTTGAGGCCCCAGCTGACCCTGTTGACGTGCACGAACCAACGTCATGAACAACAGAACTGCCTGATGAACAGAATCAGGCAAAGTAATGAACTGGGGTTGACTTAAGCAAGTTTTGGAGTGACTTGTTCTATAACAATACATGATTAACATGTTAAGAAACAACCATAACCCTGGGCCATAATATATACAGATACAACCTCAACCCTAGACTGCCAGTGCTCTTACATACAGTGAATGTAGTACTAGTAGTACTAGCACAGGAAAGGCTCTGTGTGTCACGTCCTTGGCAGGACATGGGCCAAGTGGGACAGTGGGTGAGACACCCCAAGACCCAAAAATTTATCCTTTTCTCCCCGAGTGGCCAACCTGATTTAAACACAGAGATCGTGAAACCCTCAGTAAACAACATTTTATACCACAGTGGCAGACATCTCCAGGCTAAGAAAGCATAGAGACCTGACATCTCTCCAGGAGAGCTGTGGTAGGTGAAATGGGTTGGTGGAGATGTCACCGGGGATGCACAGCTTTGCAGAGAAACAAGGGAAAGTAAGAAGCAAAAAAGGAAAAAAAGGAAAGAGATGAGCAAGGGAAGAAGAATACATGCTTGGGGCTTTCTGTGTAAGTCAGAAAGACTTCTTGCTACCTCAGGGTCAATTCATATTCTTAAGGAACAATAGTAACGAGAATGTGTTCAAAAGGCATCTTAAACTGCTGCTCGACTCCGCTTAGCCCTACTCTATGTTCTCTGGCCACAAATGGTGATTCAGATGTGCATTAAAGATTAAATATGAACAGGAGAAAAAAGAACCATCTGAAGGCCTAGACAGACAGGAACAAAAGCTTCGAGAAAAGAAATGGCAAATGAGCAGACGAGAACTGTACAAGAATGCAACACATTTCAGGCCCTAGAACTTATTATAAAAATCAGGTATCAATCAAAAGTGACATGCCACAGTCAAAAATACATAAAAGTAAACCTATGACGTGAATCAAGATTATATTAGAGACCTTCAAAGCAAAATCCAAGCCATTTCTGAAACCACGTAAATACAAAAGAACAAAAACAATATTATTATGGATCCCAAAGAAACCTAATGTGTATAACTGACATCTCTGAATAAGAAATACAACAGAATAAATTAAAAATAAGAAAAATAATTTGTACCAATATGTGTCACATATTGGTACAAATTCCCCAATGTTTTGTGTGATTGTGAGCTGTGTATATAATGTACCAATAAAGTTTACTGAATAATGAAAAAAAAGAAAAGAACCATTTCCTAAAATGAATGGAAAACACAGTGTATGAATAAAGAGAGTACATTGTGATTCAAGAGGAGGCTGTTAGAGAATGACTAGGGTATAACTTGGGAAACTTCCTAGAGCTTAATGACATAGCTGCAGGAGCAAGAAGGACCCAGTTCTCCAACCCAGAAGAGTAAGTTCTGGCTGAATTCAGACTCTACCAAAAAAGGAAAGAATTTAAGGCAATAGAAAAACATGAAGTCCTCAAGGAAGGAAAATATAAACCAAAGATGTACAATGGAAAGAAGTTAACGAATCAAGTATGAAAAATATAAAGAAGTTATCATTTCAAAAAAAAAGTAATTAACAGACACTATGAAAAAAATGCCAGAAATCAGACATAAAACATCTCTGAGGGCTTTTTAAAGACAATTACTCTGGTACAATCATAGAGGAGAAATCATTGGAAAGGTGCTGCCCAACCATGAGAATTATAAGTTGAACAAAATCTAAGTAGTAGAGGCTATGGGAATTTAGAAACAATAATCAAATTCATTCCAAGTGACAGGGGAAGGATAAAAGGAAGGGAAAGGCCAGGTGTGGTGCCTCACGCCTGTCATCCCAGCACTCAAGAGGCAGAGGCAGGAGGACTGTTGTGAGTTGAAGGCTTGCCTGGACTACACAGTGAGCTCTGGGCCAGCCTGAACTAAAAGCAAGACCCTGTCTAAAAAAAAAAAAAAGAAGAAGAAGAAGGGAAGTATAGAGAACAGACAGTCACTCCCACATCCCTCACTGGAAGGGGAGTCAGGCAAACACTGAACCTTAAAACGGTGGGAACCTAGATCATGATTTACATATATAAAAGCATGAAAACTCATGAACATCTCACACCACAGAGTAATAAAAGTATCTAAAAATTAGAAGCATATCATATAGAAAATGACAGTTTTCAAATCAAAATTGGTGGTCGAAGTGCTAAATGTGAAAGGAAAAAAATATCTCTTGTATATGAATATTTAATCTCCTCAGATTCAATTATAAAAATAAAGATGATTTTTTTAACAGGCTTTTAAGGAAAAAATTGGCAATAACAGGGCAACAATGGCTAATGGTGAGGTTCAGTGGTAGAACAATTGCTTAGCATAAATAGGTCTTGCTTTCAATCTCCAGCACCAGAGTAAAGAAAGAAAAAAAAACAGAGAGATGAAGACAAAGGGAGAGAGGAGGAAAGAAAGGGAAAGAGAGAAAAAGGGACAGAGGGAGGCAAAGGAGAAGGGGAGAAAAGAAGACTAGACCAATAAACAAACTGCCAGTCAAGCAGGAACCGGAAACCCAACAAGTCGTAGATGGGAAGCCCTGTTCATTGCTCTACTGTGAGGCCCACTGTGACTGAAAGAAGTTCACCATGTAAAGTAGGAGTCCAAGTTCAACAAGTAATTGTAATAAGTAATGGCTCAGTTTCTACACACCCCATTGTCTTATTCAATAGCAAAAGTTTTTCACCATATTTATACTAAGAAGTCTTTAAATACTGAGAATTTAAATGAACCTACCATGGATTTGTTGAAGATTACCTATTTAAATAACTGCTAAACTGCATCATGGCTTCTATAAACAGTATTTGGAGACAAGAATATAGTTGATCTCTAGAAGGAAATGCTTCCTTTCTAGTGTAATTGCTACTTTAACTATTTTCAACCACTGGGATGATGTGCTTTTGTATTCTAGAGAGAAGAAAAAAGAACATCTGAAAGGCAATGGTAACTCACTGAGTTTGATATTCCTTCACATTTGCATTTTTTTGTTTTGTTTTGTTTTGCTTTTTGAGACAGGGTCTCGCTTTGTAGTTCAGGCTGGCCCTGAGCTCACTATGCTGCCCAGGCAAGCCGCCGCGAACTCAGCAATCCTCCTGTCTCTGCCTCCCGAGTGCACATTTGCATATTTTTACACTAGGCGTGAATGCTTCTTCAAAATGCACTAACATTTCAATTTTATTTGAAGCAGACTAGAAGAACTATAAGAATCATGGAATTTCCTCAGTCTTTGTAACACTAGAGGATTGTAGGACAACAGTGTCTAAGTTGTCTTGCTGGGACAAAACACCCAATATTCACAAGTTAAGGGAGAAAAGGTTTATCTTAGCTCATAGTTTGAAGAGGTTTCAGAACCTAGTCAGTTGGTTCCAAGGTATGACAGCATGGCAGAGGAGACACAATTCACAGCATGGCCGGCAGGAGGCAGCATGATTTCCTTCTTTCCCTTTTTATTCCACCCAGGCCATAAGCCTACTGGCTGGTCCGACCCATACCTGGGGAGGGGCAGGGTTTTTCCCTCTTCAGTAAATCCATCATCCGTGCCTAGAACTCTGATAAATTTGTCAGTGGACTAGTCCAGTATCACATACCCATAATGCAGCTGCTCCTCCAAACACCACCTATGAGGGCACAAAGCTTTCGGAGGACATTTAAGTATAAACCATAACGAACAAGGAAGGACAATGTCTCATTTTCCACCCACCTGGGTATGACAGGTCTGCTTGCTGAAGATGTGATGACTGGGAGTGAAAATCTGAAAAATGACTTACAGCAAAATCTGAAGGTACCAAGAAAAAGTTTGGGGAAATTTTCAGAATAGTGACAAATTCAACAGAGACTGTGAGTACTATAAGACTATACATACTGAGAAAAAAAAAAAACCTCGATAGAAAACTCAAAATGCAGAAGTAAATGAGTTCAGTTGGTATACATAAATAAAATTTTAATAAAAACTTTTTTATTAAGCATACCTATTCACAAACATACCTAACCACCAACTTCTAAAATCATTTGTAGTTAACGCTATGACATTTGAAAGTGGATTCACTTTAACCTGTTGAAACAGAAAAAGCAAGGACATAAGGGATGAAAATAGGAACACTGAATTCACACCACTTTTCCTTGTAGTCTGGATGAGCGCAGGGCAAATAACTCACATTTAATGTATTAACTCTCTTAACAGAAACACACACTAGAGAAATAACCTGTGATTTAATTTGGCGTTGCTCATCACATAAAAATGAGAAGGCCACCTGACTTCGCGTTCATACCTCCCAGCTTGCACGATCCCAAGAGAGAGGTAAGATGCTTTTGTTTTTCACACCTAAAGAAAGTGGCAAGTAACAATCATACTGATAGTGTAAAATACCTAGGCGTGCCAAGCTTTCTCATGCATGCTATCTCACGTAGTTCAAGAGTGAGAGAAGCAGAAGGCTTGAACATGAAATGGGGTTCTGTGCTAAAGAGAGGAGAGTGGCCTAGAAAACAACTGGAAATCTCCAAGTTATGAAGAATGGCTATGGTTCTTACATAGAAGAGGCCAGATCTCTCCATTTAAATACATCTCTGTCTCATCTGTTTTGCTTTCTTACAGTCAACACAAGATTTCCCTCAGCACAAATATATTGTGCTCAAATAATATCACCGCTTTAAGTTGAATTCATATGAGGGTTTTAATATACCATCATTCTGCTGCATCATGGTTGTGGTACAAATTTAAATGAGGTTGAGAAACACTGTTATCAAATTGTGGTTAGCAGATAAAATCTATGTAAGGCAGGAAAGATTCTAAATGCGAAGCTGACAGCTAAGACTTTCCATTGGCTTGTGAAACTGTCCTGTCCATAGAGTGGATGTCAAGTAGCCGGGCTCCCTGCTAGGTAACTTTCTTTCTAGACTGCAGTGTTGGTATGAGGGGTGGCTAAAATTACCAGGAACAAAACAGTGTGATACCATCAGCAAAGATGCTCTTTTCTGGTTATACCGGGGCTAGTTGTTGGTCCAAAGATGGTCACACCCTGGCCCCCGGAATCTGGAAAGGGGGATCCTTAGACACATTTAAGTTAAAGGTCTTGAGACAAGACTAACTTGAATTATCCAGGTAGCCCAACATAATTACAAGTGTCCTTATTAAAAATAAAAACAGGAGATTGGAAGGAGGAAAAATGACTGTGATTATGGAAGCAGACATGAGAAGAATGCCGTGATAAGTCCGTGAGTGTGGGCTGCCCCCAGAACCGTGAAAAATAAGGATCAGATTCCCATCTGGAGCCTCCAGACGAACCAGCCAGCCCCACCGCTAACCTGATTTAGCCTTGAAACTGACTTTACACTTCAGAACTATAACAGCAGTGTAAAATAATAAACCTGTATTGTATTTTATAATAATATAGTAAGTGAATTCTGTAGTAGTTTTTTAACAGCAGCAGTAGGAAACGAATTCTCTTAGTATACCTCTTCCATATTCTAAATGCTCAATAATTTACATGACTTTATTTAGTAGCTGGCCTAAGAATTAAATTGGTATAAATATTAGTGTTCCTCTCCAGATTTTAGAATTCATATATTTCAGGGGACGAAGAGAAAAAAAAAATCACCTACATTGACCATAAAAAGACATGGAGTACCACCATGTGCCAGGCTTCCTGACACACGTGAGTGCTACAACACAGTGTGGAGAACAGGTAGGCACTGCTCAGTGTACCACAAAGAAACAGGCCAAGAGATGAAGTAGTTCCTCCCTCAAACGGTCCTCCTCCAAGAGGCTTTTCCTCCTTCCCCTCCTCCTGATGGGGCTAGGCCACGTCCGCTGGGCCCTCTCACAGCTCAGCATTCCAGACCATCAGAGTTGGAACTGGCGGCCCCAGCTCTTTCTACACGCCCACTTCTCTAAGTGGCCTTGGGGGCCAGAACTGTGGTTCTTTAATCACTGTGCCCTAAAACATGGCTGGTGTCTATTCAAGGCTCAATATACATTTGATAAGTTGTACGCATTCAGTAAATTCCAAATTAGTAAGCAATTTCTATACTAAGTAAATAAGCCCAAGGATGAAGGCTCTTGTGATGGCTGTGCACCAGTCTGAACATTTTTAGGGATCTTCAGGTTCTACAATTCTGCAAGCACAGCCAGTCTGCTCCGTTAAAAACATGCCTTTCTGTGACATACAGTACTTCAGATTCAGGAGAAGCAGGAGATTAAACTAGTAAGTGTCACTGATTCTTTCTCTCCCGCTGATTTTAGCCAACCCTGAAGCTAAATTCAAAGCTGCATAAATCTCTCTCCCTAACCTACCCCATAAAATGCTCAGTGTTTATCTAAGAAAAAAACCATACCATTTCTAGATAAAGTACCTACACTATTTTTTTTGACAACTTACCTTGCTGATAATGTTTTTAGCCATTAATTTCAGGTTCAGGAAGAGGGACTTCAGTCATTTTTCATAGTCCTACAGAAGTCAGGCACATTTCTGCTGAATCAAACACAAGATAATGCTACATGATCCACTGAACTGAAACACATTACCTCAGCCCCCATCCGTTATCAACTATTAAAACAAAAGGGGAATCAGCTGTTCGAACCAATTGTTTACCTAAAAGTCTCTCTTGGGCAAGACTGACCTTTACATTATGAATTTCATCTTGCTGTAAGCTCCTACATTTATATTACTGCTTAACATGCACTCTTCATAGCAATCATCCCTAACAATTTCCAACTATATTTATTCATGCTGCACATTCCGCTTAACCACTAACCAAAAACACAGTACAGTTACTAGGGAAATACTATTTCCTGTTATTTTAGAACTGTGACAGTCAGTCTAGTTCCATACGAGGGAAGTAAAATGATTTCCAGCTTTAGATTGTGTGGCATAACTTAAATGTCTTCTTTCCACTGTTTCTTAGTTACTGTTTGGAGTATTGTTCTATGCCTTAACTGGGCAAGGTTATCTCCAATGCTCTGGAACACACTGGAACTGCAGAATATGTATAACCACTGAAAATTTAAGTGACAAGCAATCTTTTTAGCCAGAAAACAAGAAAAAGTGTATTAATAAAATAGTTCTGCAAGCTCCTTGAATCAAGTAATTGATCCCTCAGATAATTTATCTGATTCTCTATTTTGATGAGTCAGATGATCTCATAAATATTGCTAATTGAGTTTCTATTAAACTTGCACATAACTGCAACATCAATCCAAATGTAGTGTAAGTGGCTAGTTTCCAGTGGAGCCTGAAACACAAATAGCACTCAGTCAGCTCTGGAGTTAGGAAGCCCTATGTTTGAAAACCTTAGTTCCACAGCCACGACTATACGAAGCCAGGCAACCTACCTGCCCTTCTTTTTTCTTCTTTCCAAAAGCCTGAGCATCCACGGAGCTGTTACTATTACTCCTTGCTTAAGAAATAGCAGAAAATGAGCTCAGGTACAATTGTAAAATTTGCAAACATTTTGTTCATCGAAAAATCTAGTATGAACTAAAAACCATGTCACTGTCATGTGTGAGATCAGTGGGCAAGATGTAAGTGAAATTACAGCTACTTGTTGATAATGTCCCATAGATTTCAGCTCAAGGCTTTTTATGTACTATCTTATTACAATGGACACATATTTGTTTCGAATGTTACACAGTATGTGTTTTTGTGAGTGTAGTGGTGGATTGCACAGTGGCTCCCAGGCCCTGTGAGTGCAATCTCATTTGAAGATGCAGGGGTCACAAATACAATTAAGTCAAGTTTCTTAAGGTGACATCATCCTCATCAGCCAGATCAGCCTTAAACCCAATGACGGGATTCAAGGTAGTTGATAAGGACATACAGACAGCTATATGAAGATACCGCATTGTCATTAAACAAATTCATTGCTCACTGCCACAGCTTTATTCAGGTGGTGTTTTTCTACAGTTGCCCACATGCTACACCTCTCCCCAGTCTCATATGGAGTAAAGGATTCTTCCACCTTTTCCTCTTCTTTCTCTGCCAATCTGAGCTCCTCCATAGCTTCTCTTGCTGTTGGGAGACAATCACCTATAATCCCACAGGGAGAAAGAGAAGAACCTTTAGCTCAGTGGTGGTCACGTGAAATTTGGAGTCATATACTACTTGTATTACAAGACATCACTTGTCTATCAAGTTCAAATATATTAGAAATGTCAGCTCATCTTGAGGAACATTTGCTGAGCAAATTACTCACAACCCAAGGATTTACTGTTCTTCAAGAGAAAACACAAAGTCAAGTTCTTTAACAGAAAAACTACACCAGAAATTGTACTTTTAACAAGCAGATAAAGGCCAAAGAAAAAATAGCTTTTTTATTCAACTAACGAAATAAGCACACACAAAAAAAAACTAGGCAAAATTAGCATCCATAGGGAAATGGATCAACTTAGATGCCTATCTCACTCCTTTATTATGAAAATAAATTCCAAATAAATCAAAAGCATATGTCCTTTGATCCAGCAATTCCAATTCTGGGAACTTTTCCAATTAATATATTTGCTGGTAAGTAATATAGATGTTAATACTGAACAATGTTTTAGGAACTACTTTTAAATTAAAAGGCCAGTACAAAACAGCATATCCAGCATGTTTGTATTTACATGGAGATACACTATACGAAATATGTATGTGTGTGCATGTACATACTTACACACAAACAACACTTTCAGCCAGGATATGCAAAACACTGAACAACAGAAGCTGCCTTTCCTTTCATTATGTAACTATGTGCTCTGTTTGTATTTCTATCATTGCATATGCTGCTCTTGGCATTAATAAATTAGAAGATATGGGAAAACCCCAGGTAGAAGAGGCACCCAGAGAAGCGAGATGCTAAATGCCTTTTCCTGGGACTCCTGGATTCCAGTAACAATGGATTTTCTGCACAAGTTACAGATAATGTTGATGTGAATCATAAAATATTAGCTGCAACCACAAACGTCAAAGATACCTTGTGTCAGGGTGCTTTCACAATGATATAAGATACTATTGACTCTTAACTAATATATTTAATTCTTAGTAGATGGTCTAAAAACCTTCATACTAGGTGATGGCAGGCTTACATTACTTATTTACATTCTAAAAATGTAATATGATTTAAGAAAATTATAGAACTTTAGTATAAAACTTGTCCTCCTCCAGTTGAGGGCCAACGTTTTGAATTCAAGGAAGGATTCAAAAACTGTGAAAAATAGTCATTGGGAAGTAAAACAACTAGGGATATACTATGTACAGGTACAAAATACAATGACTGTAAACGATAAACATGAGCTAAGAATAACAAAAAGAGTGAAAACAGGAAGAGGGGTTTTAGGGACAGAGGAAAGGAAGGTAACAGGAAAGGGAAGAGGATTTTAAAAAAACAAGCTAGCGCCAGGGATATAGCTCAAGTGGTGCCATGCCAACCTTGGACGCACAAGGGGCCAAGTTCGATCCCCAGTACCACAAAACAAAACAACAAAAAAAAACAAGTTACATTATATACATGTACCTACTCCCTCAAGATGAATGTAAATGTCACATACTATGAAAATGTACTAATAAAATAAAAATTTAAATTGATTTCTTTTGTGGTCAAGTTTAATACAAATTTTATTTTCCTAGTTATAGATATTACATGAAAACAGACATCCCATTGTAAGACAATGCTTTATTATATTCTTTGTAACAGGTACATAAGTCTCAGCCCTCCAAAAGTAGACTAGGAGTCATATTTTTACAAAAATTTTATTAAACCCCAAAAGAAATTGAAGTCTACAGTACAGCTCTCATGAGATGACAGACAGCCTCACACACACACATTTATGGCTTTGGAAAAAGGCTCACAGCATCAAGGCATTTTCAGCTGAAGAAAAGGGCACTTTGGGGGCAGATGATGATGATGACAGTGCATTCAACTTGCTGAAAAGTAAATGGAAAGAAGTTCAGAGCATCACTGTAATTTAGATGGAGTTCACACAAGAAGTTCTTGAAAACCTCACGCATGGTAACTACCTGTCTCTGCCTAAGTGGACAGCAGGGGTCACCTACAGTCCTTAGTGGGAAAGAAGCTTAATCAAGATACATCACATCGAGGTACAATACTCAATGATGAATGTGATCACAATGCAACCCTATAATGTACCAATACATTCAGTGAGCAGAAAAAAAAAATAGAAAAGAACTTCAGATAATTATGCTAAGTGAAAAAGAAAAACTCGTTATAAGGACCACCTGTGATGTAAATATCCAGAAGAGACAAGTTCAGAGACACAGAAAATAGTTTAAGTTACAAAGCTAAGATAGGGAGGATGGAGAAAAACTTCTAATAAATAAACTTAGGTTTCTTTTCTTTTTTCTTTTTGGCCATGCTGGAGATTGAACCCAGAGCCATGTGCATTCTAGCCAAGCACTCCACCACTGAGACCAATCTGAGGATTGTGAGGGGTGAAAAGATGGTCTAAAAATCAACAGTGATGGTGGCTGCACATACCTAGGAATTTATTACAGAACAATGAACTCTATACTTTAAAAGGATAAACTTTATGACACTGAATTATATCAAAATAAATATTTTTTAAAAAAGAAACAGTATTGGACTCTAGGAACAGATATTATAAAATTTTGGAACAGATATTATAAAGGCAACAGAATTTTTTTTAATTTCACTAAATACTGCTAGATCTATTTATATGAAATATAATCATAATGCATTTGTTACACATTAGAGGCTATATATATATATAATTACAGCAAAACAGATTAATGTATTATATTTAAATCTAATAATAATCCTATTTTTTATTATCCACCCCAACCATATTAGAGCCACAAAGTCATATTTCCAGCCTAACATACTTCTGTCAATCAATACATTTTTCTTTCTTCTCTCGGAGAGTCTCATTTTATCTGCTTCCTATATAAATTGCAAAACTTATTCTTTTCCATTAAGCTTCAACAATAAAACTGGTCTTAAAGCCACGAAAACGGGTGCTCGCTTCGGCAGCACATATACTAAAGCCATGAAAACAGGTAAATTACTCTGGTCACCCCTCTTCCAGGATTGGACCCTCAGTGTCTTTCTGCTCTGTTCATCTTTCAGGGCCAGAGCTTACTATTGATGGACAGAGCAGGTGTGGAAGGAGCTCATTCAGCCATCCCAAAACAACACTCAAGAATTCACACCCCAAGGCTGGAGGGTTAGCTCAGTGGTTCCGGTGCCTGCCTTGCAAGCGCAAGGTCCTGAGTTTGATCCCCGGTTGTCGCTTCCCCCTCGACCAGCAAGGAAGACGCGACCGCGAACTCTTCTTTCTGCTGTTTTATTCAGGATCCTTTGCTCGAGCAAAAACAAAAAAAAGGTCTTCTCAGGTCTCTCCCAGTATATATATACCTAGTCATCAGCCAATGCCTGAAGGACACGTGGCATTCTGGGATAGGCGGCTATACAGCGGAAGCGA
>PVIC010011989.1:0-40480 GCA_004025085.1 Thryonomys swinderianus
AGACTGGTAAAATTCAGCCCAGAAATTATATGAAATTCCCTTTAGCCTCAGCCAGGATTGGACCAAATGTATTTGTGGACTGAAAAAGAATATCTAGGCCAACAGAAAGCAGTGTGGCACATAGCAGTTTTCCAAACTTGGTGAGGATGTAATATTCCAGATCAGACAGCTTTGCTTTGTGTGTTTCCCAAAGCAAGGCAGAGAGTCCAGCAGAATGAAGCAAGACTCACACACCACAGATAAACCCTGCCACTCTTCAAAGAGCCACAGAGTTAGAGCCAGGTGGACCATGAACAGGTCACTGTGGCCAGACCCCTGTCTCCTGCACTGCATTCTTCCCATTATGCCTCTACTTTCTTGCTACTGAATGAAAAGTGAATGTTTACTGCATCTAATAATACACCAGGTACTTCATTTATGATGGGAAGCACACAGTATGATGAAAACTAACGTTTATGGAAAGCCAACCGGATACAGGCATGGTTCACTTAGATTTAATTTTCATAATAGCACCAGGTGGTAGACTGTAGTGAGTACTCTCATTTTGCAGAAGGATATTTGACTTATAATAAGGGACCTGGGACTTCACTCCAGAGACCCCTCTTTGCCTCAAGCCAAGCCTCCAGTGGGCATCCACGTGAAATTTTTCCATCTTCAGTGTGGATACAAGGCCTCTCATGAAAGCCATTTCAGAATGCTTCCTTCCTCTCCTTCCATTTAACATCGCCTCCATCAGGCAGAATCAAAGGCAGAGTTACACATTAGGGCTCTGAAAGTCCTCAAAGCCTGCTTCATTTCACACTCCATTGTTAAGT
Source organism: Thryonomys swinderianus (assembly GCA_004025085.1). Lineage (NCBI taxonomy): Eukaryota > Metazoa > Chordata > Mammalia > Rodentia > Thryonomyidae > Thryonomys > Thryonomys swinderianus. The sequence continues at coordinate 816 of PVIC010011989.1, forward strand.
GTTTTTTAAATCCTGTAAATCCTCAAAAGTTCACCAAGCCTAATGAACCCATGGGTATTTGGTGGTGATATTCCTGAAAACTAGGACATGCTGTACTCAACACTTCTGTTTGATCTAGGTTCTGCTTTTAGTTGGTGTTTAATATCCTACCTAATCTAATATATTATATTTTTCTTTATGGGTCATGAATGTCAACTGGCAAAAAGAATAAGCTCATTCTCAAGAAGTTGGTGATGGGCTGAAGTTAAAGAAGAAATTATCTTTTGGAAAGGTAAAACCTGATCATAATAACCTTTAGCTTGCAATGTCCCTGGGCATTTATTTTAGCCCTCTAAGATATTCATTCTCACTCACTATCTTGCCAGTCTGGCCACTACCCATGCCTGCAATGTGAACACTAGGAGTCGAGCCTTAGTGGCACAAGTTGATTTTCCAATTTCTGGACAGTCTCTCAGATGTAGCAGTCTGTCCTTTCCACCTATTTACTTCCCACTAACATTTCAAAACACAGTCACCAAAATAGATCCTTTCCCCCAAAGAGCAGCCGGGAGGTCAGACCCACTTCCTGATGGTTCTCATTACGTCCTGTGCCTACTGGCTCTATCTCAGCACCTACCCTCTGACTTGATGCATTAGGAAATCCTTGATTCTTCATTTCCTCCCTACTGAGTGGAATGAGTTGAGTACTATTCCTGTCATGTGTGTAACAGATTCTCATCAGTGCTTGATGAGTAGAAGACCCATGTTTGTAAGTCCATAGTTAAATAGAGATTACTTTAGGTGTTTTAAGGGCCAAAGTATACTGGGCCATTTGTAAAACATCCTAGAACAAATGTAATTTCCATAGTAAACCTCAAGGAAGGGATCTCACAATATAATGCTAATACAAACAAAATGCTGATGAAAATGGTTAGATAAAGATTATTCTTTGCTTTTATGTCAACTTTTCACACGAGATTTTCATGAAGGTGATGTGTCAGAGTACTGTAACACAGCAGTCAACCCCATAAAAAAGGAACTAATTTTAAGTATTTGGAAGGCAGAAATCAAGACTGTGAACCACACCAAAGCACACGTATGTAAGACTGTGCATTGACTACAGTGGATTTTCAGGCATTGATCAGTGCTAACATGGAACCAATACAGAAATAGATGACATATATCTACATCTAAATCTGGATAGACAGATGCAAAATTTGGTATAACTTGTTTAATAAATACAGAGGAAGATCCTGAATATAATAGAAGCAATGAAAATAGTACAATAACATGTTTAATTCCTTGTAAATTTAATCACCATGTGCTTCTCAAGTGGAGTTCTCATCATTTATGTCATTAGCCCCAACACCACCATCACCAGAATGTGAAGTTAAATTTCAAAAGATCTACTATCTCTTGGAGTTCATTCTTCTCTATTTATATGTTTTGGTTCAATTCCATTTTATTCTTATTTTTACCTTCCTAGGCACAGCACAGAGAAGAGGACTGAGGGAAGAGCCCTAACCCCAGGTAGGGGAGGGCAAGAAATTGTTGTGTCAGTTTTCTAGAAGTAGGAAATTAAAAGTAGGGGAGAGAGAGAGACAGACAGACAGACAGACAGAGACAGAGATAACACTAGGATACAGAAACCCAGATTCTCCACTCTGTTCCTTTGGCTTTGGGTATTCCATCTGAAACACAGGTGGCATTCATTGTTTACATACTGATCCTAGTAACCTTGGCTGGTATCCACATTTAAACTGTACCTATGGCATCCAAATTACTAATTTGTTGCTGGGGTGGATGAAGGGGCAGGTAAGAATTAGAGGATGAGAAGGAAAAGATTTATCCCAAATTGCAAAAGTTAAATTTCCTGCCAGGTGGCTTCCAAATCATCCAGCAGCTTTATTCCAGGCTTTGAAGTCTTGAGCCAAACAGTTCCAAATCTGTAATATTTATCCTCCAGTCTCCAAAAACAAAACTTGAGTGTGTTTCTTGAAGTCAATCTCACCAGCATTTCAGGATGACAGATGAGAGAGACTGAAAAGACTTATGGAATGATTTGGAACTCCCTGGTAAGCATTTGTTATGCTTGGCCTCTCTTTCTCTCTTCTCTCTCTCTCTCTCTCTCTCTCTCTCTCTCTCTCTCTCTCTCTCTCTCTCTCTCTTTCTCTCTCTCCTCTGTCTTTTTTCTCTCCCCCCTCTCACACATATGTGTATCTGTGTCTGTGTGTACATGTCGCTGTGTGTCTCTATGTATTAGATCAATGATGACCAAATATATTCATACACTAACCCATAGTCTACATGTGAGTATGAGAGAGACATGCATTTATTGTTTACCTTTTAAACTACTATTAATTCTTTCCCCATTCAATCATCTGTTGGATTATTTATTATGTCTGTCACAAACTCATCATAGCAATAGCTAAGTCAACTCTCTCATCTTTATTCCCTGAATTAGATAGCTGAACTTTGTGCTTATACACACAGACTAAACAAAAGAAGTAATGATGGTAGAGATTAAATTGTGGGTTTATCAGAGCATAGAGCCAATTGATACAGGTACTGATTAAATGGATGTGACTAATAAGAGAAAGTGAGATGTTAAACATGATTCCTAAGTTTTTGGCTTGAATTACTGTAGCAAATACTCATTTCTACTTCTGTGTAATAAGTAGTTTTATCAATATCAGTATTACAAAACTACATGCATATGGACATCTCTTCCTCTAGAAGCACTGTCTATTAACTTTCAGTTCTAATATGCTGAGACTTTAAAGAACGTTAGGAACTTTTGTCAATCAGGAGAAAAATACCCATTCACCAGTTTAAATACACACTTGCATTCAATTTCAAAAAGTTTATTTCTATCTTCAGGCTGCTTTTGAGTACTCCACATATACAAGATTAAAAGATCCAAACAGTAGAATTTTTGGTGTTTCTTTAAAAACATTGAGGTTACAATGATGACCAAAAATGCTTAGATTCTGTCCTGGCGATTACAGTCAATACGAAAAATGCACAAGATGCCAAAGAAGAAAGACACAAATAAATAATCATAACTGTGAAAGGAGCTGTGGGGAAAATAAAAATGCAGAGTTAAATAATCTACTATAATAAGGTACAGTTTAATGGGGTTTGATCAGGAATTAGAAGTCACCCAGTTCTGCCAGAGAGTACTTAGCAGGGAGTTAATTACACTTCTGAAGAAGAGATAGAAGCAGGGAGACCAGAGATCAGCAACAGAGGAATCCTCATCTTCCTCTCTGCCTCAGGGACAGTGGGCAAAGGGCCCCCCCCAGACTCCAGAGCTAGGAATACCTGAGAGCTACACTTCAGAGAAGAGGAGCTGCTCCAGGTGAGTCAGGAATCTAACTGGGCATTGTCCACCGGAGATACCAAGTAAGACCACAAGAGACACTGAAGTAACCTGTCTTCTACCCTTTTCCACTCCCCAGTTTTCTACTAGTCCCCCAGTAGCCATGTCTGACCACAGCCATTCCTGTGATTCAGAGAGAAATAGGAGAGGAACAGTGAAGAATCAGACAGCAATCAGGCAAGAGAATGACACACAGGGGTCCTACTCGAGAAGAGCAGTCAATTAGGGCCACAGTGAGAAACTAAAATTTAAATTGATACTAGCTAAATAAGAAGATGAGCATCAAGGGGAGAAAGAAGGAGATGGTACAAGGCAAAGAATATTTCAAAATAATATTCCAGAGGTGTCAAAGAGCTTTGCCTCTTTGCAGGTGGCAAGGCCTCACCTCAGGCCAACCTGGTTGTAAATAACTCACTGTCCTTGCAAAACAGTATAAGTTTAGCCACATGACTTCTGTTCCACAATCCTGCACCAGGCAGCATATTACCAGGGAAACAAGTTTTGTGCCAAATTCCACCAGATGCCTAAATATTTATCAGTCAGTACACAGAAATACATTCAAGCAACTTGCTGTATCCTTAATGCACCTTTAATTACCTTGCCTGAAATGTAGACTTAGAAGAAGCAGCAACACTCTGAGGAGGAAATGAGCTGTCAGAATACTCCACTAAATAGAAGAACACAAGCCACATGGAGTTTTAGACGAAGGTGGCCACTTGGAAACTACTCAGTTGCTAAGTCTCCTCCTACTTTGCCCAAAGGGAGAGGTACTCTATGACTTTCCAACTTTCACTACATCAGTGAAAACTTAAACATTACTTCTATTAGATAATATACTTTCTAATGCAGATTCAGAAATTTCTATCTAAAGTATATGTTGAGATCATTTCTGGGTGTGGATTCTTTGTTAGGAAAATTTGTGTGTTACCTAACAGTGTCTGCAGTGTAGATGGAAACTAAACCATATATTCAGTTGGTGTACACATTACACTGTTTGTATAAAGCATAAAAACACAAACAATGAAATGGAGGTGATGATAGGTGTCCACTGCAGCTAGAGTTTAGCTGCCAGAGAAAGGGAAAAATGAGACTCAAGGTATTTCATGTACAGGTACAGATTTTTAATGTTGAGCATGATCATAATGTATATGCAAAATGTACCAATAAACTCAAAGTAAAAAAAGTTGCGAAGAGACAAGTGAAATGAACAGACATTTCACAGAAGTACAAAAGGCCAATAAATACATCAATAAAGGTTCAACATTGCTAGCCATTAGAAAAAGGCACATTAATCACTTCTCGGCTTTTTGGTTAAGATCAAGGGTAGAAAAAGGCACATTAAAATATCACTTTAGGTCTTTACCTCAGGATAAAAATAGCTATCATGAAGAAATCAAATAATAACAAATGCTGATGAGGTTTCAAAGAGAAAGGACCTCTTCTACATTGCTGGGAATATAAACTAGTACAATTATTCTGGAAAGCAATGCGGAGATTCCTCAAAAAGCTAAAACTAAAAATTCCATCTGACCCACCTATCTTCCTGGAAAAACTAAAGACATCATATTACAGTGTTACATGCATACCTGTGTTTACAGAACAATTCATAAGAACGAAATCTACGAAGCAGACTATATGCCAATCGACAGAAGAATAAATAATGAAAATGTGGCATTTTCCCAGAGTGCATTGATACTCTACCATAAAGAAAGATAAATTTGAATTATTTAGCACAAAATGGATGTTCTGTAAGACCATACTGTTAAGCCAAATAAATCAGACACACAGGCTTAAATATCACATGGTTTCTCTTATTTGAGAAACCCAAAATGTAAATAAAAAGCGAAGTAAAATTAACAATAAGAAGTAGAGAGATCTTTTTCAAATGGGAGGGAACCAAAAGATGGACAGAGGGGGAAGAGAGAAAGGAAAGGAGATAAAGAAATGAATTAAGATGTGTTATGTACATGTACCAACTCCACACAAGGGCTGTAAACATTATGTACTGCAAACTGCCCCGGAGGGCTTCTAGTATTATCAGATTTGTATTTGAAGAGTGAAAGCTGGCTTTTTTCAATATGAGGAATTTGATCACAGAGGTAGGAGAGCAGAACCCAGATCATTTCAGAAGTTTTAGGGAGGTAATGGCATTAGCCTAGCATGGCAGTGGTACAGATAAAGTAGAGAGAGGTCAACCTAATGTTGGTGATGGAAATGCAGGAATTATGACTGAGAATCTAAAACAGAGGTAAGGGAGAGGTGAGAAGCAAGGTGAATGACTGCCCGGTCTGTAGCTAAGGTACCTAGCCATGTCTATTTTATTCTGATGAAGATTTGAGAAAGAAAAACATTTGATGAGGAGTAGAAAAGGGGGAGGGTAGAAGAAAGAGTCTGTTTTATGCTATTCCATTTTTTAGACAAAAGCAAAGAACACAAATTTGTATTATTTAACTGTATGTCCACCCACATGGCCTGCACTAGGGCTTAGCACATACCCAAGGGATAGAAAAGGTGTGCTATTAGTTTTGTCACTTATCACAGTTTAATCTCACTATTTATGTACATGTTTAGAGACAGATATTTAGGTAGACAGATAATGGATAAAGACATAGACATACAGCTAGATAGACTTCAATTCTAGATGATGCCCCCAATCATCAAAGGTGTTACAAACCAACACCAACAGCATAACATTCTGCACAGAAATAATGATTCTTTAAATCTTTAAGGCCTGGGCTTGAGATAGCAGAAAGAGAACAGTCAGCAATATGAAGTCAAAAAGTCAAGTGGGGGCCGGGGATTTAGCTCAGTGGTTCTGGTGCCTGCCTAGCAAGCCCAAGGTCCTGGATTTGATCCCCGGCAACCACATACAACAATACTAGGTGTGGTGGCTCACACCCACTGGCAATCAGTATCACAAACCACAAATGCCAGGCTTAGTGGCTTAAACCTCTAATCCCAGCACTTGGAAGTCAGAGGCAGGAGGACTGCTGAGTTCAAGGCTCGTCTGGGCTACATAGCAAGCTCAGGGCCAGCCTGAACTACAAAGCAAGACCCTGTCTCAAAAAAAAAAAAAAAAAGTCAAATGGATGAATCTTTGAAGTCTGGATTAAACGATGCATCCTACAAATTACCATGTCTGGGGTCAGTAAACGGCCCCCTGTCCCTTTTAAAGGTCCGTTAATGCACCTGCTCTTGGCAACTAGATGGGTGACAGTCTCACAGATGGCATCATCTCTTCACACTCAGTAAACACGTCGCACTGTGGGTGAATGTGGCTATGGTTTCCTCATCTGTAAGATGAAGGGTTACACAGATGACCCCAGTAACTTTGAAAGGCGCTTTTCAGATGCTTTTCATCCATAGTGATTTGGATATGCCTTGAAGGCAGATGGCACAATGGCACAGCTGTGGCAACCTTCACGAGTCATTCTCATGAAAGAGGGTGAAAATCTAATGGAGTTGAGAGAACGCAAAGAAAGAGAACTATCAGTGCAGAGGGGAGAGAGTTCTTTTACCATCACTTAGAAAAGTATTATTTACCCTTTTTTCTTTATATTACACAAAGCATAAGAGGTAATAGCCATGACTTACTAAGTTTTGGAGGCACAAGAAAATTTTTAAGAAAACTATCAACCGAAAAATTTAAAAGTAAATTAAAGTTTTAAAAATTATCCAGGGCCGGAGGGTTGGCTCAGTGGTTCCAGCACCGGCCTCGCAAGCACAAGGTCCTGAGTTCAACCCCCAGTAACCACATACAATGCTGGGTGTGGAGACTCATGCCCACCAGCAATCAATACCACATACCACAGTGCCAAGCATGATGGCTCATGCCTGTAATCTCAGCACTTGGGAGGCAGAGACAGGAGGATTGCTGAGTTCGAGGCTTGTCTGGACTACATAGTGAGCTCAGAGCCAGCCTGAACTATAAAGCGAGACCCTGTCTCAAAAAAAAAATTATCCATGTTATGTCTCATTATTTAACAATAAATTTTCTAGGGCCATCCACATATCAAATTATCTACAGTATCTTTTTCCTGGGAAGGAAAGATAATATTCACTCCTTACCACAAAGAGGCCAAGTCACTTTAAACTCAAGCAAATCTAAGTCACTTTCAATTTAAGAAAAAAAAAAAAACAAAACTTCCCTATGAACACACAATGCACATTTATGTCCGGAACATTTCACAGACCCTGTCATTATAGTCCCGCATTAAACCATGAACTAATGCATAGTTATAACTGAGTCCAACTTGGCCAGGAACCTCCTAGTAGTCAGTGCAAAACAAAATAAAATCAGCTACAAAGTACAAATTATGACAAAGGAGGAGGCATGTTTTTGAAAGGGCAGCAATAAAATGTTTTGTTTAGCATGAGGCTTGGAAAACAGAAAAGGTTCCGGTAATAGGCGCTGACTCACACGTGACAAGGACTGTAACATTTCATATGATACTCTTCCCCTAAAGTCAAGGGCATCATGTGAAAACATAGTTCAGTACAGGGCTGGGGCAAGACAGACCTGTGTGACGCAGCCGGATCCATGGGTCCAAGCAGCAGGTTATAGTGTACATTCTGACCTGGAGGCAATGAGCGGCACATGACTTCACAGAGTAGTCTGAGTTGACACTGACTGCAAGCATAAAACATATGCCAGATTCTGAAGCCATTGTACAGTGACAAAATGGGGAAATAGCCCATTAATTTTATATTAGGTATGAACTGAAATTATTTGTTTAATGTATTGGGCTACACAAAATCTATTACTAATCTCACTTGCTTCACTGTTTACTTTTCTGGATGTGACTATTAGACAAACTAACTTCATTTATGTGCTCGCACTTTCTATCACATCAGACAATACCAACTCCAGGGGGTTCATCCTGCATTCGCCTTGGTTGTGCTGTTTTCTTTCCCTGCTCCCCAATCCCCTCACCTACAAAGTGAGGCACACTAATCCCCACCTCCCAGGGTGAAGCATCTGCCTGACACATCATCTGGCATCTGGCAGCACCCAGCGCACTTCCTTCTTGAAGCTCTCTCCCCAGAAGCCTACCTCTGGGGCTGAAGGTAGAAAAACACTCCAGCGCCTGAGCCAGTCCTGCTGTGGGATCTGCTGTGATGCTCCCCTCCTAAGATCCGTGAATGGGCGGATCCCTTTGCCTTGAGAAAATGCAGTGCTCTGTGATTTCAGTATCTCAAGACAGATAACTGGCCCTTGTGGAATAACTAGCAGAATGATAGGGGGAGAGGGGTGTTGTGTACAGAAGACAGGAGTCAAACACTGCTCGAGGACTTTGTTTAAAATTCTGTGTGTAACTACACAGCTCCATGTTTGAGTTTGCTGCTTTCATTAGATAAATATCTGGAGAGTCCTCATGGATCATCCCAGATACATGTGATCAAAGTTTTCTAGATAATGACTAACACTTTTGGGTTAAACTCAGGGGATTCCCAAGTGGGCTATTAGGAGACATCTCAGGATAATCAAGAGGGTCAGCCTTCTAAAGGAAAAGGATGAGATGAACTTTTACTCAAGCAGGCCTGGGGAAGGGATTTTTTTGAAATTATGTATAAGACTCCTGCTCAGCTGTACACTGCACAGATTCCTATTTTTCCCTGGAAATATGCTTCATTGACTTACTCATTTACTTGTCTGTACATGTTTGTAGTGAATAATGATTACATTTATCATCGGGAGTTGGTACACATGCATAATACACCTTAATTCTTTATTCATCCCCTACCCCTTCTTTCCCTCCATGTTCTTTCCAACTCTTAGTCCTGCTCTCATTTGCAAAAGCTCTATTTCCATTTTCCCCTTCAATTCTTTCCTGATGGATCTAGTCTAGGTCAATGAGAAGCCATGGGAGAGACAATGACCAATACACAGTGATATGAAAATACAGAACTGGGGGGAACACAAACATCTTGTTAATTTTGAAATGGGTCTGACACTCAGCTTCATGATTGGATTGAACAAGTGCCAATTATTTCTTAATAGAACAGAAACAATATATTTGTGTTTTAGTGAAGTATTTTGAAATTGTGTGAAGGAGTATTTAGAGACCTACATTTGACCCTCACAAATTTAAGTCACTTTTAACACAGGGGTTTCCTTGAGGGAGAATTAAAGATAGGGTAAATAGGAAAAATAATATTTGAAGCAAGACAATTCTTTTCTTAAATGAATAGACTCTCATATTACAGTAGTTTAAGGTTTATAGAAAAACTACAGAAAGCAATGTCCATATATAGTACTCCTTCCTTCCTATGCAAATCATGATTTCTTTTCTTTTTAAGATCATTGCATTAGTGAAACCCATTTGTTAATACTTATATACTAGGATTGAAGAGCCGGAGATTTAGCTCAGTGGTTCCAGTGCCTGCCTCACAAGTGCAAGGTCCTGAGTTCTATCCCCAGTAACCACATACAGTGCTGGGCATGGTGACTCACGCCCACCAGTCATCAATACCACATACCACAGTGCTGAGCATGGTGGCTTACACCTGTAATCCCAGCACTCAGGAGGCAGAGGCAGGAGGATTGCTGAGTTCCAGGCTTGCCTGGGCTACATAGTGAGCTCAGGGCCAGCCTGAACTACAAAGCAAGACCCTGTCTCAAAAAAAAAAAAAAAGAAGAAGAAGAAGAATGGACAGCTAGGATTGACACATAGTCTTCATTAGGATTCACTCTGTTTTGCACAGTCCTTTGGGTTTGGGCAAGAGCACAGTGTCATGCATTACAATTTTATAGAAAATGATTTCACTGCCCTGCTAAAACCCTTTTGCTCACTAGGCATCCCTTTCTCTTTCCCAGCCCTTGGCAACCATGGGCCCTTTTGTTGTATCTATAGTTTTGCTTTTTCCAGAATGTTATGTAGCTAGAATTATGTAATATGTAGCCTTTTCAAACTGACTTCACAACATGGATTCAAAGTTTGTTCATGAAGACATTTTCTTAAAGCACCAAGAAAACAGTGCCTGTCATGAGAAACAAGAAGAAATAGAAGGCAAAATTTAGGCTTGGCTTATTGTTTTTGGTTTCTAGTATCTGAGAGACATAAAAGAAAAACACATTCTGGAGTAGATCCTGGGATAAGAGGACTGATGCTCACATAAGGTGGGAGAACATGGCACAAATAAACACATATACTACCATGTGAGGGTAGGGCTGGTGACAGGTGCTAAGAGGACTGACTTTTGAGTTTGTCTACAAAGATTAAAGTGATGGCTGAACCATAAAAGTCAATGAAGTTTTACTATCTCATCCCTAAAACATGACTTGCTAACAGGAAGCTAGGTATGATTTTTTCCATGGAGGGGGGAACAGAAACATTTATATCTATTCTTTCATCCTGGCTTTTTGGTTGTTGTTTTGGTCTTGTTGCTGTTGTAGGTGTTATTGTTTGTGGTCTAGTCTAATTGAAGCACTGACTTAAAAGTATGGCTTATCTCTTCATTGGGTCAAACTGATTGTTTTTCTAGACAGTCTTCCTTTGGTTCTCTTATTCTCCATTGGCATCTTTTATTTATTCTAGTTCATTTTATTTCATCTGGGAACCTTCAATGTAGCACAAAGAGATATGTCTTTAAAAAAACAGCCCCAGAGAAGTAACTTGAGACAATAATAACATTTTCTCAAGCAGAATTTAATTCGGAGTTTACATGCCAGAGAATTCAGATCTGCAGTGACACCAGGAGGTGGTGAAGGAGAACTTGGGCTGCTGGGGTGGGAGCCAGCACAGCCTGTAATTGGGAAGAGCTGTGGCCCAAGGACAGGCCGCTGATCCCATCCCACCACACAGCTGTCCACCCTTGGACATGGCAACGCTCAGAAGAGGGTCATAGGGGAGCAATGGGCACTCAGTTGGTGTTATTATTTTTTGCTCCATATGTGATATTTGACTAAGTGCTCCAGTGACACACACTCAGACCTCCTCTGAAAAGTAAATATCCAGAGAGCTAAGGAGAAGGAGGGGTAAAGCATTTTTCTAACCCACTGGGATGGAGAAAGAGGCAAGCCTTCACGCTAAATACCACCCATGGAAATATAATATCTTGGCAATGTGAGGAGACCTCACAACTTATCACAACTACCCAGAGGATGAGTACTATAGATGCTCACAAGGAATATGAAGTCATCTGGGAAAAGAAGATGAGATCTTCCTTTCTTCAAGCATTAGCTTTAAGAGATCCAGGATACTCAACAACTGTGGAATAGGAATTCATTAAACTGCAGGTTTTTTGTTTGCTTCCTGAGTGGGGTATCCCAATTCAGGGGCCAGAGTGCATTTACCAAGGACAATAGAAAGGAGTCTGAGTGTCTGTATCTGGGGTCCACTCTTTTCTTTTCCTCCCATATCACCCAATCTTCTCTTTCATTTAACAAGTATTTGAATGAGTGCACTGAGTATCTAATCCATTTTCATTAGATTCTCTAATCCAGGGTGAAGTTCAGGTCCCACATCAAGATAGATCTTTCAAAAGGCAGTGTTACCCAGTGCAGGTAACAGAACCTGAAGTCAATAGGATTGTTATTCTACTTCCTCTATTTGTATTTTTTCACTCTCTGGAAATCTGCTTGTCTGAATTCTATCTTTTTTTAAAATTCCAACTCAAATCCATCCCATCCAACATTAATTAATGCCTTGCCTATCATTAATTTGCATCTTATTTCTACATGCACTGTTACTTATAAGTAGAAATAAAGATCATTAGCCTTTGTAAAAATGTACTATGTCATATCACTCACTAGAATGCAAATTCATAGACATCAGCCATGCTTTTTTCTCTATCTGTGCATAAACTCATACTGGCTCCTGTAGGCTACACTAAAAAAAGTACTGGATAAGTGTTTGTGCGTTATCTTGTTTGTTGATTCTAGGGCTAAGTTGCCATCAACTTTCTAGACTTGTCCTATAATAGCAAAAATGTGTGCTGCTGACATATGGCTCACATCAATCTCCAAGTATCCAAGGTGAAATGTGCTGAGCTCCAGGGACCAGAAACTGCCTACCTTTGAGCAGTGATGGTGCTGATGCGCATCTATCCTGCTCCTAGTTACAGCTCTCTGGTTTCCTTTGGGGGACACTCTCACTTGCCTTTAATCTAAGGACTTCCGATGAGGCTAAATTTATGGACGAGTTGTAGAGGTACTCATATGACCTAGGCCCTCCCAATGTTTCATCCTTTTGTTTATTTCTAATCTGGCCATAATATTCAAGCAAGATCAATGAGATACAATGGAGGAGTTTTGCTAAAACTGTTGGAAGAGAGAAGCTCCTCTCCCATGGTTCCCAAACTCTGGCATGCGAGTACAGCAATGCCAACCATCATCCTCCACCTGGCTCCATGCCCCAGAGAGATCCCAATACAACCCAGAGGAGAGAGCTGACATATGGTGACAGGTAGAACAGAGCAGGGTGAATGGTGAAAATATAAAAATGTAAGAACCAGTATAGGGCATACTAGTAAAAAAAAAAAAAAAAAAGAAAGAAAGCAAGAAGAAACAGGAGAAAAAAAGGAGAGGAAGAGAAAGGAAAAGAAGAAATTAAAAAAGGGGGAGATGAAGCGTTTATCTGAAATTCAAATTTAACTGAATATTTTGGATTTATATTTTCTAAACCTGGAAATCTAAGCAGCAGGTAAGGCAGGTCTTGGTTATTGCTTTGAAGTCCCTGAACTCATCTGTACCCCTGACTTCTCTGCTATGTGGGGCACTGCCTTCTTCATTTTACTTAAATCCGCTTGAACTGGGTTTCTGTCAACTTGCAACATAAGAGCTTCTTAATCTTGTACAAGTTCTGCTGTCCTAGAACAACGAAATAAGGAATCTAAAGCATGAAAGGTACTTAGAGAGAGAGGATAGAACCTTACATATGAAGAGACGGAGAAAAAAGCCTTGAGGCAAGGCTAGCAGTGCAAGAGTGGAAGCAGTGGGTGACAACAGACTGCATGAGCTGTGGTGGGAACAGCATTGCCACTACTGGTGCAGCCCCCTGCATCAGCCCTTCACGTCCCCAAGGCAGCTCGCCTCTAAGGATTACACCCCTACCCTAACTCCTGGGCTGTTTACACAGAACAAGAACAGATTCAAATCACCAGTGCAAACCTCAAGAGGTGGAAAGGAGCCAAGGTGTTCGTGTGATTTGAGACAGCAGAGGGTAGAAAGGGAGGAGAAAAAGGAGAAGGATTTATTTCAAAATAGCCTGTGTCATTTGCCACCCCCACTTGGGGGAAGGACAAACCGAGGGCAGTCTGGGTGGGAGAGCAAACAGAAGTGTCTCTCTGGCACCTGGAAGCAAGCAATCTGATCCCAGGGCCCCAGAGACAGGACTGGAGGACAAAGCTTCATGGGGATGGGGTGGGCTATGTGTTGTGTGGATTCCAAAGCCTTCCCTGCCTTGCCCTGTCTCCAGGCGCCAGCGGATCAAACAAACAACATGAGGAAGCCTGCCAGCAGAAATGACAAGGGTTTGCAAGTCGAGGAGGCTTCTACCAATCAGGTTGATTCTTCTACCATTGAGGACCTCCCTCATCCTTGCTTGGGTTTCTAATGTGCTAGCCAGAGCTTTTATTAACCAACTTCTGGGTGCAGGGCCTACCCATCCTTTAAATTCACCTGATAATAATTTTTATAGCTTTCTTGCAAAGTCTTTTGGCTCCCTAAATCAAAGCTGGTACCACCGTATTTGGGGAAACCAGAAACTGAAATGTGACCTCCTTAGATCACCCAGGATATAAAGGTGGAGAAAGCCATTAGCGCCATCTCTAATCTCCAAGTCTGTCATCGTTCCCCTTTTCTGAGATCAGCATGGTGGCTTGTGGGGCACCACTGGCAAACCTTCTGTGCAGCGGTTCCCTCCATTACCTACCACACACTCAAGTTTCCTCACTGCTTTCCAAGCTGAGCACTGCGAGAGTGAAGCTTATGTCAAGTCCTACAATCAATAGAGAGGAAGTCAAAAATCTCTCACTATAGATCCTTCACCATTTGGGGTGTGAAAAAAAAAAAAGAAAGAAACTATCCACCAGTCTTCTTTTTCTGTTCTTTATCTTTTTTAACTTGTGGGGCTAGTGATGAAATTCAGGGCCTCACACATACCAGCCAAGCTCTTTATCAGTATGCCATATCTCTCTATCTTCATCTTTTATGCATGTAGATATATCTCTATACTTTTGCACTTATTGTACATATTTTGTATGGTATTTTATTGGCATGATTTTTTTAAGATTATTTCTAAAAATTCCTAAGTTAAATTTCTTTTTTCTGAGACAGGGTCTCGCTTTGTAGTTCAGGCCGGCCCTGAGCTCACTATGGAGCCCAGGCAAGCCTCAAACTCAGCAATTCTCCTGTCTCTGCCTCCTGAGTGCTGGGATTACAGGAGTGAGCCACCATGCCCAGGTAAATTTCTTTTTAAATGATACATCAAAGCACAAAAATTACACATCTTAATGTGATGTTTTGATACATGTATATATTGTGTAATCAGGTTAAGTATATCTACCATTGCAAATATTTGTCATTTCTTTGTGGCAAAAACACTCATAATCCCTTCTACTAGCTCCTTTTTAAGAATCAGGTTCAGGGGGGTGGGGGAAAAAAAGAATCAGGTTCAGTTTAATACACAGAACAAGTTAGCTCACAGCACAGGCAGGCAGTAAGGGAGACTGGCTTACAGTGGGGAGCACTCTTGGGGAGCACCCTGGAGGAGAAGTCTCCACACTTACCACCTCCTCCACTTGCAGTCTCAATTTCCCCTTTTTTAAAAATGAGGGGAAAGACTATGATTTGAAAAGGAAAAAGAAATAGCATGTATATAGGGGGGCGTTGTGGGTGGGTAGGGATATGGGTAAAACTGAGAATGAACTGTGTCATATACTGGTACAAACTCCCCAATGTTGAATGTGATTGTGAGCTGTATATAAAATGTACCAATAAAGAATTCAATTTAAAAAATCCAAAACAACAAACACAAGAAGCAACCATGCCCCCTTGCTGCCTCCAAAATGGCCAGGGAGGCTGGAACAGGGCCACTCAGCCTAGCCGGGAGGGGAAGAGGGGCCGGGGAGGAGGGCAAACAAGTCTGTCGTGGTCTGATCTTCTCATTCCAGCAGGTACCCAGTGGGCACTCCACCCCGCCCCACAGCTACACACCTTCATATCAGCCAAACAGCAGGCACTGGGTGGGTGCAGAGCAGTGTTGTTGGGGAGGGCCAGGAACAGAGTTCAAAACCATGGTCTAGATCATGCAGTATCCATGGTGGGCACCAGGAGGGAGCAGGTTGGGCACATGACCGCGGATTGTGGTTGGGAGGTACCCACATCAAGTGGGGAGATGGGGCAGCTGCAACCCCAGAAGTAGAGTGAGGGTGCCAAGCAAGAAGTTGGAATCAACAGGTGCCCAGTGGCCGCTTTGCAGTGCCCCCCCCCCAGCCAGTACTCACAGGGCTCTGTATATTTTTTTCTTTTAAAACTTTTGTCTTTTTCTTTAGGGAAAGGTTCTGTCCATGCCCCCAGCTGGCGTCCACTACCTCCCTGTGCCTGCTGAGAGGTGGGTATAGCTTTGAGGGGAGCAGAAGCCCTGGTGCCCATTTGCCAAGGAATGGGAAGAGGACAAGGGACCCGCTGGGCCCACCCGTTCCCAGAGCAGGCGATCCTCTTGCAGACCAGAAGGTGGCCCAGGCCTTGGGGCCTCACCTCTCCCACCCACCACAAGCCCATACAGGTGGGGAGAGGCACTCCGAGCCAGGTGGGCAGCACCTCCCCAGAGTCCAAACCAGGGCCAGGCCTGAGTGAGGGTGGTGTAGGGAGAAGCCTTTTTTTTTTTTTTTTTTCAGGTGCAGAAGACAGGTGACAACTCCAGCTTCCTTCCAGGGGCACTCCACCGGGGGGACTCAGGCAGTAAACATGGTAACCTGATCGCAGCCATCATGAAATAGCAGCGGGTTGTCCTTCTCTGAGGTGCTGCGCGGGCTGCAGGACTTGCACTCAATGCGTGGCGGCTCGGACTTCTCCCCATCTCAGCACACAGCAGAGCCTCAAAGACAAGCCCTTCCGAGAGACCATCATCTTTCTTTAGGGGGGCCTCACAGTTGACCTTGTGCTCACAGGGTTTGATTCTGGGGTCCTCTAGGACACTGAGTCTTTGTTTCCTCCTCCAATCACTAGCAGATAGGTGTAGATTCATTCCTGGGCCAGCCCCAGCCTGCGGTGGGTCTTCTCTGTCCAGATGCAGCAGCTGCTCAGAGCGTACCAGTCTGCAAGTCCAGTAAGGCAGATGCAGGGTGTGCTCTGCAGTGCACAGGCCCACGATGGAGCTGTGGCTGTGCCTCATGGTCTTGTGGCACAAGTCCTTGCCAACTTGAGCGGGTTCTGAATGGCAGGAGCCAGGGCGAGCTCTGCCAACAAGCATGCTATGATTTCCTTTCTTCTAGCTTTTGAGACATGTGGTACACAGAAATTATCTAGTCACCTGCTATACAATAAATAGCACATTAGAACCTTTGTCTTACTGCAATTTAGTATTCATTGGCATGTATGTTGTTAGTTTTTAATTCTCATCCAAACATATAGCTTCATATTAGATGTTCATCTCCATAATCATCTTTTTTACTTTTACAATCAATACAAAGAGCTCCTAGATATTCAACAGACACTTATAGAATGTGTAGTGTATGTCAAATCCCAGGAAGATGAAGTCTTTGTCTTAATATTAGTGATGAATGAAGACATGGGAATTAAATTTCATTTGGATGAAATATGGTGAAGGGAATGATGAAGGCAGGCATGAGTCGCTATGGGTATTAGCATGGGATGGAGAGAGCGGGGGATTTCTAGGAAATGTTCCTGGAAGCAATAGTGGCTTTTTAAAAACATTGTGGTAAGAACACTTAACATGAGATCTCAACAAAGTTCTAAATACACCATGCAGTATCATTGGTTATAGGTACAATGCTGTGCAGGAAGTCTCTAGAATGCATTCATCTTGTCTAACTGAAACTGCATGCTCATTAATGAATAACACCCCATTTCCCCCCCTCTATTTAGGTTCTGCAACTACCATCTCACTCTCTGATCCCATGATTTTTTGTCTATTTTAGATACTTTATCTAGGTGGGAATCTGATCATTCACACACATACATATTACATCATTCATTTCTTCAAATGAGTTGTCGCATCTGATTCCTCAATTACGGAGCAATATAAAGTTTTTATCTATGTCCATTGTATAATGTATAACACTTGTGGTTTCACTCTTTTGATGACAGACCAGCTAAAGAAAATAAATTCACTGCATCTCATTATTCCCGATCCTCAGTATAAGGACATATTTTCTTGAGATCATGGGAAAAAAAAAAAACTTTTTTCAGCATCATTGTAGGTTATTTTCTATAAAAGGAAGCTCCATTTCCTAGCCCTCATCCTTCCGCCCGGTCCCCTCCTTGCCAACACAGTAAAATGATCTTCATCTGTTCCCTGCCAAAACTAATTTTCTATAAAAGCTGGGACTCATCCCCATTGCAGGTATCCAAGAGATAAGTATTAAGATGCATCTTTTCCTACAGAGCTTTCTAGCACATTGCCAGGAAACAAAGCCTTACGCTTAAGAAAATAATTTATAAAGATTGAGACTTCTGGAAGAAAATCGCAGATCATTCTGTGTCAAAGAGTAAAGACCAGAAGGAGGCCTTAAAATTAGGCTTTGTCCCTTTGTGAGCCCTCACCAAAAAAGAATCTTATATTTCTGAGTGATCGCCACCACTAAATAGGCAGAGCAGAATTGCTTGCCAATGGCATAACTCCAAGTTGTGGGGAACAACTCTGAAGGACAGCGTCTTTTCTGCCAACAGAATGTTATTTGAGGTAAAACATTCTGTTTTAAACAAACAATAAACACACAGTAGAGCAAACACAGGAATGTGCAAAATGAAAAAAAAAATACTCTTGTGAAATTGACAATGGCCAGTATATTGGGCCATGTGTGACGAGTGGGAAGAAGGCAGCCTTCTCCAAGAGAAGACTCTGGGCTTTCAGAAGACTATGCTGACTTTTCTATTTTGGTTCATTAAGATCTGTCATCCCCAATGTTTCTGTTTTCACACTAAGCATATGAGGAGAAGATAGACGGCACTTTCTGAAAATGGTGTCATAAGAAGCTCTGATCAAATAAGCAGGCAAATCTAGCTAGGTTCCCACTGATGTTACTTAGTGATTAACCTACATACTCTCTCTATAGGGCTAGGCTTAGAAGTCCTCCAAGTGTAATAACACTGTGGACAAGACTTGCCAACTTATTGCCATTCACCCAGTTTGAATAGGCCAAGTGATGTCTAAAGAGATTTCCATGTGTCTCAGACAATAACCAGCCAATGAGTGTTCTATCTGCCATCTTAGATATTACGAGCTGTTCCCATCTAGACCTCAGGCACCAGCATCTCCCAAATCAATCAAACTCCAGATCTTTTATTCTTTTCATCTTGCTGCTGCCAGGCTTTCCACAGACCTCACTCAGGGCAGTGAGCCCGGAGGAAAAGCCCAGAATTTTTCATCTGCGGCTTTGCCTCTATCACTCTGAAGATTTAGTGCTAGAGATGATCTCTATAGAGAACTAAGAAGCTAATATTTAGAAAGAAGCTATGACTGACATCCATGTGACTCAACCAGTGCCCTTCTACTCATCGTTCACATTCTTGACTTCTACATTTGGATGGTAAACTTTCCACTTCTGGAACACATATGCGATTCTGCAGTCACCCTTAACGTATACCATCTGAAGATAATTGAATCCAATTCCATCATAAAGTGTGGAGAAAACCAATAGGTAGTTAATGGAGGTGGTGTCAGAGTCTGAATCAGAAAACAGATTGGGAAGTATTAGCATCACCAACATATCAGCTTATTTAATGCACGCACCTAAGAACCTCTCTCTCTAGTCCCTATCTCATTATTAAATGAGACAACTTAGATGGTGTTTATAAAAGTGGTTTGCACTTTTAATAATTTAAAACACATTGACAAAATATGGAAAGTGATACAGAGACAATACAGAGTTTCTACCATGCACTGCCAGTAGTTTACCTGACCAATCCTGTCGTGTTAAGTTGATGTTGAGATTAGTTTAGGAATTTGCCTAAAAACATAGATAGCTCTTACTTGGAACCTGTATTTTTGGCAATGCAGCTATGTACCTCCCAACTATTTACTTTGGGGTATTAACTGTAGTAAGTAATCTAAAGCCCTTCAGCTTTTGTTCTGGACCCTTTTTTTTTTTTTGTTTCATATACCTTAGTGAAAAAAGAAGTTTTTAAACTCTTCAGTGCCCCATAATGAACTCCTTCACAAATATCCACACTCCAGAAAAGCCAATCACCAATAAGGAGTAAGTGACTTGATGACAAGGTGGGTGGCATTGTATGAGTAAGGACAAACAAAACTTTCACCCAAAGGACATTTATATTCCATCCTGCTCCTGGGCCTCTAGACTCACTTCCTCTTAAACCCCACCCACTTTAGAGAATGTGTCACCCTGAGTAAGCCCCACCAGCTCTGAGTCCTCATTTCCTAAAGTGGGTGTTTAATTATTATTTTTACTGCTTTCTGTATGTCAGCATTTAATTAAGTACACCAGCTCATTTAATACATTAGTACAAACATGTAAGGTGGTACCCCAGTTCTCTATGTGAACACTCAAACCAGAAAAGATCAAACCTTGGAAAGTCTGTATCTCCAATTAAAGCCACTAACCAAGGTGTACAGGCAATGAAGGGCTTAGTTTCTTCTCTTTCAACATTTTGTTAGCTGGTAACTAAGAAAATGTATGTCTTGGTCAGCTGCCAACCTCTTTGACCTGAGCACCCCCATAATTAGTGAAGGAAGGATTTACATTATTGTGGTTCTCTAAGCACATTGCACAACACTTTTAGCCTTTCTAATAAGACTGACATAACTTCTCTGGGTGATGTTTTATAGTATATGATAGGATTAGATCACATATTTTTAGGCATCTATATTTCACTATGTAACTCTAAGGCTTAAAGGAATTCCAGAGATTGTCTTAGCTACTTTCTTGTTGCTGAGGCACAATTTCAAATGCCCAAATGTCTAAGAAGGAAAGGTTTATTTTGGCTCACAGTTTGTAGTGGTTGCAGTGCCTAATCGGCTGGCATGACAGACAATACAGAAGAGAAACAGCTCATGGCATGGAAGCAGGAAGTTGAACAACATCAAGTGAGAAGAGGGAGATACTCCCATGTAGGCCATGGACCTAGGGACTCATCTTTTCCAACCATGCCCCAACTCCCAACATCACATTCAACCAAATATGCCCTAGTGATCTGATCACCTCCCCAAGTCTCACCTATGAGTGCATGAAGTTTTGGAGGGACATCTAGACTTAAACCCTAACAGATTATCTTTCAGTAAGATAATTATTTCTGTTTTTATAAAACTTCAAAATTTCTAAATGTATTTACCTGTAATAGTTCATTATCCATACAACTTTTAGAAGTTGTTCCTAACACAAAGAGTTGTATAAAAATTTAGTATGAAAATGTACAAGCAATTAGCACAGTACCTGGGACATAAATTGCTTGATACATGTCTACCTACTATAACTGTCTTTGAAATCATAGGCAGTGTAGTCTGTTTTTCACGCCACACTCAGGATTTTCAGAGGAGGGAAAATCTCTATTTTCTTGACCGCCTCTTTCCCTAATTTGGTCTTCTCATACTTGTTTATTTTGTTTTCTTGTTTCTAGGTGATACTACAACTCATTTTGCTTTGCACAGCATTCCCTAGTTGGACTTGCACTCAACAGGGTGATAAGTCTCTCTCCAACCCTGGAACTGGGCAAGGTCCAATGTTTTCATGATTGAGAGATCCGAGAAGTTGACATTGAGGATTGCCTTGTCACTCATGACTGCCTTTGGAATGCTCAACCAACAGCCTTAGAGATCTGAGACAGGTCAGGCACTGGGGCAGTCTGCTGGAAGGAATTCAACTCTCTGTCTTCATCCACTGAGTCACCAAAGAAAGGAGTCAAGATCTCGGCCTCCTTACATGAACTCTTGCTTCTTCAAAATGGTCTGCATGTACTTCCCTCCTGAGTGCTGTGAAAGCTCTGTTGTATAAGGGAGGGTGATGGTGGAGGGATAGAAATAATCAGAATATATTATACACATGTATGAAAATACCACATTGAAACCCAATGTTTTGTAAAATAGACAGTAATCAAATTTTTTTTTTTTAGTTTTCCTACATGAAGTTTGAAGGGATGTAGGCTTGAGATATTTATTTCCAGTCAGTTTAAATATTTGACCAGTCACAGAGTAAACAAGATCATGGATTAACCTTGGCAGTTAACCCTAAAAGAAGGTTAAAAATATCCAGTGAGCATTGATTTGAAAATCAACCCTTAATGACGATCTGAACTGTTGGGAAGTTTCTAAGCACTGTTTCCATCCTGACCATCATCCAACCCAATAACGCCTGTCTTCAGGGACTCCAAGCACAGCAGAAGATGTTTCCTTGGGATCCTCCCTCCTCCCATCCTCACAGGGTTCCAGGATGAACTCAACTGCAAAATGGCTCATTGAAGGCCAGAATGGAGATGACGGCTGTCAGGGAAGGATGTTGGGAGCCAGCCCAACATAAATGTCTGGCAGGGTAATTAATGAGATGAGACTTGATTTACACTTAGCCATTTTCCTGTTGTGAATGCAAGGTTACTGCTTCACCCTGGGAAGCCATAGTTTTCTATTCATACAGTAAGACTGTCCTCAGGAAAACCCTGAGACAAGAGCTCAAGACTAGTTATTTCTGGAGAAGTGACACACTTACATACCACAGGTAAATGTTCTACTTCTCTACCAAGCAGAAGCTCAGAGATGAGGAAGCATGCAAATATTTTCCTCTGTGTTTGTATCTCTGGCTGTCTCTCCATACACACACATACCACCCACCAAATTCCAGGAGATATTTATAGGAGACAAATATTAGTTTTAAAGATCTGGAAGGAAACGGAGCCAAATGGGGCACATGAACCTAAAGGAGTATGTGGTCATTTTTATGATTCACTACCAATCATCAATTCTAATTATGACACAATCCACCGCGGTAATTAAAGTGTTAATGGTGGGATTATAACCTGAGTTCTGTCCCCTTACACTTCTTAAACTAACAGTTTGTCTCCTGGTACTCTAGAATGACTTTATTTATTAACAATGTGAAGATGCTCAAGCTAAAAAGGTATCAGTACAATGAGTAGTAATCCAATATGACTGATATTCACATAAAAAATGGGAAATATATACACAGGACATACAGAGAAGCAAGACATTGGGAAGAGTTATATGAAGAAAATAGCCATGGACAACCGAAGGAGAGACCTGGAGTTGATCCTCTTCTCACAGCTTTCAGAAGGAGCCTTTCTGGAAACAGCCTGATTTCTAGCATATGGAACCATGAGCCAATATATTTCTGTGTCAAAGCCTCCTGATTGGGGTCCCTTGTTGTGGCAGCAGTGTGGATCAGAGCAGCATTATCGTTCAATCCTGTAAAAGTCAGGCTCTTGGCAATGTCCTTTCCTCATTCGGACCTAGACCACAAGCTGCAAACACCCAGGGAGTGTTCAGTAAGAGGTCCAGGGGTTTGTTATCAGCATAAGCAGTATAAGGGACAAGGTTTAAAGACGTTTCCTCCTAATTAATTCTCAATACATGTCCTCCATAACCAGGAAGATAACAAACACTGTACAAGCCCAGAAGATGCTGTGGGTTTTATCCTTTCACTGTAAATCTGCCAAATGTCTATCTACATACAGATGGCTTAACACTCTTGTCTGCCCAACTATGACCTCCCAACTGAATAACATCATAAGGATAGAGAAACGCTGACCTAATGCACAGATAGGTATAGAAATGAGGACTGCAAGAACAGAAGTGACTGGCACTAGAGTCACCCAGAGGTTAATACACCTGGCCACCGTCCTAATTCCATATCCAAGATTTTCTTCTGTCTGTCACATTGGTTTCTAGCTACGGAAACAACTTTTATTATGGGAAGTCTGATAATATTCTTCCCTTCTCTCTGTAGGAGTCTCTTCATTTACTCTCCTCTTTGGTGGGAAAGTAAAAGTTAGGGTCTTGCCATAGACTGGGGGCCTCAAAGATCATCTGAGTCTTGTACAATATTTACACTAAATGGTTTGCCAGACTCCAAACACTTGCCGCAATGGGAAACTTATAACTTCATTTCAGACAGCTCTAATGATTACAAATTCCTTGACAGCAAACCAAAAACTTGCCGGCCTATTGAGGGTACAGATTTTTTTTTAATCTTTTAAGTTATTCAGTTTGAGTTGATTCCCAGAGCCTTTAGTCCTCCCAAGTCTCTGGGGTGATTACCGTGGTGACATCAGTTCACATGACACCTCCTATCTAAGGGGATCACATCAAAGCAAACCTCTTCTGGGTAGCGGGCTCTGTGCCCAGCTCAGAGGACACTAAAAGTGCCCAGTCTCCTGGGCAGTAAAATTGAACAGAATGGCAGGGGTAATAGCTCTGGTTTCAAAGGATCCACAGAGCATCTGATTTGAACACCAGGGCTTCTACCACAAGGAAGACAATTCATGTCTTTGGAAGGAGCAAGTCAGATGACAGCTAAGAAATGGTCATGTGGGCCGGAGGGTTAGCTCAGTGGTTCCGGCGCCTGCCTCGCAAGTGCAAGGTCCTGAGTTCGATCCCCAGTAACCACATATAATGCTGGGCGTGGAGACTCACGCCCACCAGCAATCAATACCACATACCACAGTGCCGGTCGTGGTGGCTCACGCCTGTAATCCCAGCACTCAGGAGGCAGAGACAAGAGGATTGCTGAGTTCGAGGCTTGCCTGGGCTACATAGTGAGCTCAGAGCCAGCCTGAACTACAAAGCGAGACACTGTCTCAAAAAAACAAAAAAAGAAATGGTCATGTCCTGCTCAGGTTTGCTCTTCTGTGCATGCTGAATGATGTCCCTGCTCCTGGCCACTGTTCTTTGAGAAGCACCATAGCAGGACAGGAGGCATAAAGCAGGGCAATGAGTCAGATGGCCCTTACAGCAATTTTACACAATATTCCTCTTGTTTACATTCTCCCTTTCCTTAAAAAAGTAGCCACTGGTCCAGACATTTAGCTCACTGGTTCTGGTACCTGCCTAGCAAGCGCAAGGTCCTGAGTTTGATCCCCACCAACCACATACAATAATACTGGGCATGGTGACTCACACCCACCAGCAATCAGTACCATATACCACAATGCAAGGCTTGGTGGCTCATGCCTATAATCCCAGCACTTGGGAAGCAGAGGCAGGAGGATTTCTGAATTCGAGGCTTGCCTGGGCTACAAAGCAAGACCCTGTCTCAAAAAAAAAAAAAAAAAAAAGTAGCCACTGACCACAATGAACAAATGGTTCTAAATACCAGAAGAGAAGCTGGTGGAGGACAGGAAACTTTGTTTTATAGACACAGCCTTGTAAGCTTGCATACATCAGTGAACTTTCTTTAAGATTGTATTCCCATTCTCCTGAACAAGAAGATAGAAGTTTGGAGAGTTGAGCTTCAAAAGCCCCATATTCTTTGTATCTTTGTCCTTGGAGATGCCCACTGCCACCCATTCTATCCACTTTCCAGTCAGAGAAAAATCCTGGTAGATTAGATAGACTGAATTGAAATAATAACAAAATTGTTCAGTTGGCTGAGCTAGTTTGGACTGTTACTTCTAATGGTAAATAACTGCTGCCATATGCTGAGTGATTACTATAATGTCAGCTATTCTCATTTCACTTAATCATCCAAAGTTCCTGTGACACAGGTACCAATCTCCACTCCAGAAGTTAAAAAAAAATCCAAGGTTTGCATAAGTCAAATAACTTTTCCCACTTATTGGCTGGGAAAGGTGGAGTTAGGATTATAATCTAGGGAGAATGATGTCAGAGCCCAGTCTGTCAGTCTTTGTAGTATTTTGATGTCCTATTGAAAGGTTTGTGGATATGTATGTACTCACATCTATAAAATCTGCATATACATATTCATAAAATCATCTTTGTATTTATTTTATTAACATATCACTCAGTATATATCTATGTCTATAACAATATATATCCCCCGTTTAACAAGAATGTGCTTTATAGATGAAGGTCACATCTCACAGCTTAAAATTATTGAAAGTCACTCATTCCTGGCTAGAATCAAGGAGGTGTATGTGAAGTGGAGACTTCAATAATAAATCATGAGCAAACTGGATCTTTAAATTCAATTATGATACTTAGTCCAATTCTGATACTTAGAGAAAACAGCTCTTCTCAAAGGCACAGTTGATTCTTAAACTAACAAATACTTAAAAATTTTCAGAGACAATGGCCCATGCAGGCACCTCCTAGCTAGCACTGAGCATTTTCATCAATAAAAATAAAATAATCCACACACATTATTACAAAGAGCAAACACTGAAGATAGAAACTGAGAAATAAGAAACTCTCCTTACCCTTGTCTCATTTTCAACTACTCTCCACAAAGCCAATTACCATTACATTTTCCCCAATCTTTTCTACGAAAGAATTCATACTCCTTACACTAAGTAGCTTCTGTCTTCCTTTTTCATAGGCATGTATCATGGTGACATAACCCCGTTGCAATGCATTTGGCTCTAAATCAATGGTTTTAATGGACAATCAATACTAATATTAATGAAACACTTAGAAGGCCAATAACTCACATTTATTAAGTCTTTATTATGTGCCACTAGCTCTTATAAGCCCTTACATGTCTCTGCTCATTTAATTCTCCCAAAGCCTGATTGTGCGGGGTTTGGCTGGTGCCAATCCCCTCCCCATCCCGTACCACTCTCTGTTTTGCAAGGAGACCAGCAACAAAGCCCTGTTCTCCAGCTTCAAGTAAATGACAATAGAAGAGTTGGAATAGAGGATGGAGATTGAGGGTGTATTTTGCCCCCTGAGTCTCCCCAAAAATGTCTCTCCCTCTTTGGACAGGAGATAGTGGCTTCTGTCAGGCAGCTTTCTTCACACAGTCATCTTTCTGCATGACAGAAACTGCCCCTTGCTCACTCATCCTTGGCAATGCCTCTCCATTTGGCCAACCTGGAAGTAGTGTATGTGTTCCTTTACCATGTTCACACCCTTGTAAATAGTTCTTTTCTTTAAACCACTTATAAACCATTTGGTTTCAGTGTTTGCAACTTATTTCTTCTAGGATTCTGACTCACACAAACATGTGCCATGATCCCATGATACTGACAAAGAGACACAAGAATTTACCTGCTTATGGTGGGGGCTGGGCTAGAGGCCATGCTTTCATCCCTGTCCCTGCTCTCTTTCCACAGGATAACCCACCCAGGGGCTCACCGTCACGTACATTCACGTGACACTTCTGGGTTCACAGGATTTTGCTAGTACTAAAGTTTTTATGAATATCTTTTGGTAAACGTGAAGAATTTTATCTATAGGCACATGCAATAAGAATGTACAATTTTTAATTTGAAGAGATATAAAATTGCTATCTTAATTGACTTAAATTCATTCAGCTTCTATGACACAGTAATTCTGCTCTAAAGGATAAGTTTAACTTTACAGACAGACAGACATAAATATAGCAAAGAAATGCCCTCACAATTTGTAAGGGAACATTTATAAGAAAGCACACTGCAGCTTTTTATGGTACAGTCATTTGCCTTTTGTTTTGTCTTGTTTTATTCTAATGTGAGAAGTACCTAACACAGATATAGAAAGTTGGTGGCATGTGGAGCCCACCATTTCAGGGGAAATATGTAGGTAAATTATAATGTATGAACCCTGTGGGATTTTGTAGAACAGTTGGAAGCGATAATCTAAATGTTTATATATAATGCTGAGTGAAAAAGTAAGAAGTTTCCTATAATGCCATTTTTCTATACTAAAACAAGATAGTATCTCACATTTTGCATGAATTCATGCAAAATGAAATACATCAAACATAAGAGTATTGTCTAAAGGAGGTTGGTACATCAAGACATGAAAGTGGGGCAGGAATGAAAAAAATGTCAGAGTTCCCTCCACAAAGATGATGCCATTTATATCACTACCTATAATATGAAGAGTAGTTATTTTTCCATAACATTTCCAGTAGTCAATATTATGAAAAAATGTTTTCCAAACCTTATGGCTATTATCAGATTTACATTTCTTTTCAGATTGAGGATTTACTTTGCACATTTCCCATGTGTGGAGATGAGCTAATCGTACTATTTTTCCCACCATCAGGCTACTTTGCATTGCAAAAAAATGTCCCTTACTCTTCAGAATGTTGGCAGATCCATTAGGGAAGTCTTCTATCAACAGGCCTTCTGCTGTGCAAAAATGATGAGGGGTGTCACAAGTCAAATGGCCACACAATCCATAATAAAAATGAATGTGCAAATCATGGTTACCTTTGATCCCTCCCTCTTGTTCTGAAGTCACTAATGTCTCGGTGACACCACAATCTCTTCAAACCAAGAGACCATCTGTGCTTGGTTGGTAACTGCAGCTGTATGTTCTGATCATTTCAAACTCTGTTTCAAATTCACTCACACTCAATGCATCAAACAGAACTGCTCTTTCTGCCCTGAGCTACTTCACTTTGTGTGGCTGTTTCCATGAGCCCTTTTTGTTTAGCTGGGCTTTTTTTAAACCTCCCCCTTCCACCCCTCCTTTTCCCCATTTTTTTCTTTTCTTGGAAGAAATTGATCCCTTGCCAAAAGTAAATGAAACTCCGGCTCCAAGTTCAACTCAGAATTTACTAGCTGATAAATTGGAAATGGAGAGTGGGCTGTGAAGGTGGGGGAACCACTGAGGGGGAGGGAGGTTTCCATTTGGGGGCAAGTTCAAACTTGGACTGAGAAGCTATTAAAGTGTCTGATCTGTGCTGAGTCATATGGAGGAGGGGATTAAGGGACGATGCTGGCTTCCCGCCAGCCACACATTCCACCTAGGTTGATGAAGAGCCTGCAAAGGAACTACAACAGGATCATAATTTCAGTAGTGTTTTAAATATAGCGTTAGAAGCCACGTGCCTGACACTGAGCAAGTAATAAGCTGGGGCCTCTTATGTTTCTTTGACTGGTACCTGAGACATGTTTCTGAGACCCAGACTCCCACTCAACTCTTCTTTAAACTTTGCCCGTATGGCCCTCCCCCTACCTTCCAGTGAATCTCTCCTGACACCTCATATTCAAGAAGGTATTAGGTGGAGCCAGGGAGAAGAGACTGGTGCTAAAAAGTTGAGGTTTCCTAAGGAGACAGGAGTTAATGCTGTACTGAATGCAGTCTTGTAAGTAATGTTATGTCCCTTTTTCCAGATAAGGAAAGAAAAGCAGAAAGACTTTTAAGCAAACTTCTCCTGCATTATAAAGCTAGTAAAAACAGACCTGGAATTTGAACCCAGGACATCTGTTCCATGCCCCAAGCCATGATGACCTCTGCTCCCCACTCAGGAATCTGCATCTTGCCATGCCTCCGAGGATGCTGTATCTCAAACATTTCTGAGCTTCTTCTTGGGTGGGGATTGAGAGCAAGGAGCAAATCAATCCAGTTCTTCAGCTGCTTCCATACCATTTCTTTGCTCAAAACCTCAAAGACTATCCCATCATTCATCACTGATTTTTCTCCCAACATTGTATATGAAAATTTTCAAACGTGTTGAAAGATGAGACTGCTACAGCCAACACCAAGGCACTTATCACCTAGATAGGAGAATTAAAATTTCGCTACATTTCTTCTATCTTCTCTATCAGTTTCTCCAAACTTATATTCATATACTCAATTCATCTTATTTTTGATGCTCTCTGAATCAGTTGTAAATAGTAGTACACTAAAGCACTGAACACTTCCATTTTACTTCATATCAAAGAATCCCACTGAACAAACATCAAATGCTTACAGACTGTGTTAATTACTTTTCTCTCATTGCTGATGCTGAGACTAAATATCTGACTCCCAAAGTCAAAGCAGGGAAGGTTTTTTTGGCTTAAAGTACATAGAGGTTTCAGTCCATAATCATCCGGTTTCAAAGCAGGGTGGCAGAGGGGCAATAGTTCATGGCAGTGGAAGATAGGAAAAGCAGCAAGAGTACCTAACAGTGTTTTTCTGTAACCTTTATCTTATTCAGGGTACTTAGAGTGGCCTTTAATCCTAGAGCTCTCGGCCCTAGCCCCACCGTGAATCAGTCACACACTCTAGATTCAGCTACCTCCAAAATAGCCTCTGACCACATGAGACTTTGAAGGTACACGTAGACACAAACCTCACACAGACCAACACTTCTGGGCATCACACGATTTGAGTCTCATAGAACTTCTCTTCTGTAAATTGAGTGCAATTCCTACCCTCACTTTACAGACAAGAAGACCTCCAGCAGGGAATGATGGCCACAGTTGCCACGCACTATGTGTTTCTATGGGCTCTCTATGTGCAGCTGCTCTTTCTGCTTTTCCTCATTTAATCTCTCACAGCAATTCTATAGAGTAGATTCTGTTACAGATGAGGAGACTGAGATTTAGGAAGGCCCACAAAATAATAATCCCCCAAAAAATGGAGGTTGAGAGAGTCTGCGGCCATCCTGCTCTGTCTCACCCATTGTATCACATCCATGTTGTGGTGTTTCCTCTCTCTACTGTGCCCTAATTGTTGGCCTCCAGACTATGACTTCTCAAGGGCAGGAGTTAGGCTTCATTATCTTGGTCTGAGACTTTTAGTCAGATGAAAGTAGACACTTTATAAATGTTTCCTGAATAAAATAATAAGCAAGAAGAGTAGCATTTGAAAGCTCTGTTGGCCAAACTGTCCTGTCTCTAGCTATGTTCTAAGAGTTAGAATTATAATACCACAGGGATTCATGCATACCCATGCTTATAGCAGCACAATTTAAAAATAGATCTCAGAAACAGTGCATATGTCCATCACTAGATGAATGAACAAGGAAAATGTGGTATTTATACACAGTACAGGACCACTCTACTATAAAGAAAAAGATAAACTTGAGAAATTCATAGGTAAATATATGCAACTTGAGACTCTGTTAATAAAAGTAAGACAGACCCACAAGCTAAAATAGTGCATGCTTTCTCTGACATAACAAATCCAAGTCACATGTTTCAAAATGAGGACCCCCAAGGAGGATAAATAAATAGGGAGTGGGGAGAAGTTTGCCAAATTACCTATCCCATTATTACAGAAATATTTTACTATATATGGCAATTTGTTTCATTTATAATAATAGTTTCTCCTAGTTCACTGAAAAGCAAGTTTTATACTATCATCTGTTTCTTCTTGGATGAAAGAACCTGTTTTGTCGATGTCTTGTACACTGAGGAACTACTTTGAAGATAACCATACACAGTGCGTTAACTACTTTTTTTTGTTATTTTGTGGTGAAATTTTATTTTTTCATAAGATAAAAAGAAAAAATATAAAAACATATCAGTGAGTGTTAGCCTTCTGTATCTGCAGGTTCTATATCCACAGATTCAACCAAGTGTGAGCCAAAAAAAATTTTTCATAAAAATTGCATCTGTACTGAATATGTGCAGGCTTAATTCCTCTCATTATACTTGGAAAAACACTGTGTGACTACTATTTATGTAACATTTATATTGTATTAGGTATTGTAAGTAATTCAGTGATGTCTTTACAGACTTCATTTTTCTTCAGTACTGGTTATTACTGTTTTTTCAGAAAATAACTTTGTGTCTTCTTGATATTTCTATGTTATTTATTTATTCACTCATTCATTCATTCATTTTGAGACAAGGTCTCACTTTGTAGTTCAGGCTAACCCTGAGCTCACTATGTAGCCCAGGTGAGCCTTGAACTCAGCAATCCTCCTGCCTCTGCCTCCCCAGTGCTAGGATTATAGGTGTGAGCCACCACTCCCGGCATTGTGGCATGTGATGCTGATTGCTGGTGGGTATCAGTCACCACACCCAGTATTGTTATATGTGGTTACCAGAGATTGACCCAGGGACCTTGTGCTTGCTAGGCAGGCACCAGAACCACTAAATCTCCAGTCCCTTATAATTTTCTTTACATTTAAAAATAAACAGAAAGCTCTGTGTCTTAGAACTGAGTAAAAGGGCACTACACTCCTGGCCATTCTAAACAAAGCAATGAAGAATTTGGCAGCAGATGTCAGATGTTGCTTTCTTTACACATAAAAAATAAAAAACCAGTTTAACATTCCACACAAATACTTCATAGTCTTATAAACTGGGGGAGGGAAGGGTGGACAACTTGAAAAATCCCATTGCTTTTGTCCTCACAGGCTGGAGCGCATATCAATGCCTGTGCCTTCTCCAGGTATCTTTCATATGTACCCTGTATGATCGACATGAGGCTGGGAGAGCATGAAGTTAAAACACTCCAGGACCAGCCTTCAGAGTTTACACTGCAAACAGGGCACAGGAAAAGACAACCACTTTTCAAACTATCACAAAACTTAAATGGAACACTTTCTAAGAAAGAGAAATTTAGTTTTTTAAGAACTAAGAAAGAAAAAATTAAATTCCAGTGTAGAAGAAAAGCTCAGAGATGGCCTGGTAGTAAAATTTTATTATTTGGGACAGGTTCAATGAGAGAAACATGACAGACTGACAGTGTGAAAATATAGACCCAAGGTGTTCCAAATGTCAAGAAAAGAAAAGTGAGACGTATTAACCTGTTTTCTTGGACTGTGACAAAATACCTGAGATGAACAAACTCTAAGGAAAAAACAGGGTTTTAACACATAGTTTCAGTCTGAGGACACTTGGCCCGGTTATTTTGGGTCTTCAACCACACAGGGCATTATGGCAGTGGGAGTGTGCATGGTAGAAGAGACTTTTCACGTCATGGCAGCCAGAAAGCAGAATGAGAAAAGTCAGAATATCAATATCAGATTAAAAAGTAAACTCCCAATGATCTAATTTCATTCTACTAGGCCCCACCTTTTAAAGGTCTCTCTGCCTCTCAGTAGCACTACAGGCTGGTGACCAAGCCTTTAATACAAAGGTCTCTGGAGAACACATCTGAACCATAGTACAGATCCAGATGAGCCACACTTACTCATGCAGAGTAAAAACAGCAACATCCATGGGGCCAAACTCAACAAGTACATCTATTACTGAGCACACTTACACCGTAGACATGATGGTTACCACAGCCTTTCTCCCAGGTTGAGCTTGAAGACCATATAAGAAGCTCATGGCAGTCATTGGCAGTTCTGCTGGGTTGTACATACAGTAGAACAGTGGGTATAAAGTGGGATGAGAGGAGCCCAGTGGACCATCTCAACGGACACGGCCTAAGGACCCAAACATAGGTTTGGCAGAGTTCACACTTTATTTCATCTCATGTGATCCTTAGCAATAAGATACAAAAGCTGTTATTAGCTCCAGTGTTTAAATGAAGAAACTGAAGTTATGGAAGTTTGGTTTCTCATCCGAGGTCGCATTTCTTGTTATTAAATGTTTGGCAAGACTCTAAATATTTTGTTCTTCCTTAAGTACTATGCATGGGGTAGAAAGATCAGGGTTTATAAATGAAAGACATGCTCTAGAGATAATACTTTTTTCTTTCTTTTCAAACCTGGTGTTCTTAACTGTCTCTTCTAGATTATTTAGCTTGAAATATAATAATTTTGAGGTGTTAGTCAAGCCTGACATTGATGGAAAGTAGTCACTATTAAATGCCAGGTGCTCAAGATTGCTTGATCCAGCTCTGTGATTACAAGCACAAACTCAGAACTGGTCTGTGTGGGTTTGAAACTATCTACTGGCTTTACGACTCTGGGAATGTGATGAGCCTCTTGGTGCTGCAGTTTCCTCACTGGTAAAGATAACAATCATACACACACTATTGTCAGGATTAATTGATATTTCACATCTAGAAAACCTTGCCTAGATCCTAGTACATAATTGTCTGATAAAGCCGGCTTGATCCAGTTCCTAGATAAAACCAACTGGAACTAGCTCACACATCTAGAGTATCGATATCTTCCCTTGTACACTGTAGAAAACATAACCTGTTATATGGCTGAAGAAGTGTTTGTCTGCTTGTCAGCAAAGTGTGAATTCTTTACTCATCTTTCTTTATTTGCTCTGCTTTTCTTCTTTTCTTCCATTTGTAGGTGGTAGGTGACATAAATTACACACCCCAGACCATGGCCTACTGTCTATTTTGTTTGTTCATTTATTTCCTTTATCTTCATCCCTGCCTGTTATCCTTTCCTTCTTCCACAATTTTGGCAACTACTATCATATGTGTAATTCATTTCTTTTAGGTTGTATGTGTTTTTACAGAATGTGTATTTTATGCATATATTTTTAATTTTGAAAAATGGTATTCTACTACATATCTCTTTTTGTTTATTACTTCTTTCATCTACCAGCACTCATAAATTCACCCATGTTATTAAATGTTTGGCCAAGCTGTTCATTCTTTCTGTTGCAGTTTTCCAAGACATATACCCACCATATGTTGCACTGATGAATTTCCAGATTGCCTCCAAGTTCCTCTCACTACAAACAACACTGTAATGAACATCTTTAGACTCATGCCTTTCTGGACTGGGTGAGACACTGTTGGGAGGCACATGTCACATCCATTTTAACCTAAAGTAGGTTGACGATTACCAGCATGCTTACTTCTGGTGCTATTTCCACCAGCAGTACATCAATACCAGCTCCACACACACTGTGTTACAGCTTTTCAAACTGAAACCCAGGCCGGAGGGTTAGCTCAGTGGTTCTGGCGCTTGCCTTGCAAGCGCAAGATCCTGAGTTCAATCCCTGGTAACCACATACAATGCTGGGCGTGGAGACTCATGCCCACCAGCAATCAATACCACATACCACAGTGCTGGGCGTGGTAGCTCACGCCTGTAATCCCAGCACTCGGGAGGCAGAGACAGGAGGATTGATGAGTTCGAGGCTTGCCTGGACTACATAGTGAGCTCAGAGCCAGCCTGAACTACAAAGTAAGACCCTGTCTCAAAAAAAAAAAAAAAAAAAATGAAACCCATGCTTCTCAGTCACTTTTCTGTTTTCACAATCCTGCTGCTTCTGCCTTAACTACACAGCATCTACATGCCCTTATCTTTTCATCTCCCTCATCTTCTATGGATTTTCTCCCTTCTTGTGATTTCTTTTGACTTCCTTGTCTTTCTGCTTTACTTTCAAGCACACTGACTGGATCTCCCTCTCTGGGAGGTAACGTGTTAGTTATCTAGTATTTATCTCAGGCCCTTCTCTTCCTTCTTAAGTTTCTTCCAACCCACACATGTCATTGAGAACTCTTGTCTTAATGCAAAGGACATGTATGCCTGGAACATTCTTCCTTATCTCCCTTTTGGCCTGACTAAGTGACCTTATTCTTTTTCCAGTAAATGTTACTTCTCAGGAAGATTTTCACTTGTCTCTAGTCAGGGATATATTCTCTTGCTAGATGTTTTCATCTTTGATCATCATAGACACTATATTTTCTTATAATAAAGTATTATTCTACTCCCACAATATATGAGCAGCCCAAGGAAAGACTACACTGTCTTGTTCACCACTGTTCTTCTATTAGTCAGCAAAGTAGTTTACATCCAGTGTATGCTCAAAAGTTATTTGATGAGTTTGTTGAATGTTAGAAAGGCAATATATCTAGGAGACTGAGTTTATTCCCACTCTGGTTATGAGATCTGGGAAAAATCATAGTTCCTGCATATCTATCTCAGAGTTTGTAGATATAAATATTTTTATTTTCAAATCATAAGAATCTGCAAAACTATGGCAAGATATTGTATGGGTAAAGATCATTAGATAGCATTGTGCCTTTTTAGGAGGGATTTAAATGTCAACCACTTGAGTAGGGGGATGAAATAATGCTCTCCTTTTAACATAATTTCATAAATCAAAGATTGTCATCAACAACATGTGAGGGATCAAAGGGATCTTGAAGTTTGACCTGTTTAGATAACTTGTTTTACCTGGAAAAGAAATTCCCTGGGAATCTGTGTGACTAACCCAGGTCACAAAGCTATACGCTAATGAAGCTCAAGAAAAGGGTCATCTCCAGCCCTGCCCTTCACATATCCCAAGGCATATGCCTCAGTGGGAGGAAGCAGGCCAACTGCACGTGCTCTCTGAATTCTTCCAGCAGCCAGGCTGCCTCCTCTCTGCTGCCAAAACAACCTCTCAGTCCAGCTTCCCACAAGTCATTATTTCTTAGAATCATAGAATCATCAAATTCTCCAGTGGTTTTTTTTTTAACTTTTCTTTTGCTCTGTGCCTCTCACTGACCCAGTTCTTTTCACTGACCCAGGAAGGAGTAGCAAAAAGAGAGATACACACTGGATAGGAGCCTTTCTATGCAGTGATCCGATGTGTACCACACCCCCTCCCCATGTGAGTCAGCTGTGAGGCTACCTAGGGGATTCAGATTCTAGATTTCTGATTTTTAAGCAGAGTAAAGTTGTTCCCCAATGCAGTTTCCCAGTAAGAAGAATTCACTATATTTACATTTTTTCTAGTTGCTACAGCAATTAAAAGCAATGGCAAAAATAATCCTAAGAAGGAGTCCTTTGTACCCAAGCTATTTTAAAACAAGATTTTTCATAAGTATTTACTCTCTCCCCAGAATGAAGCCCTAAAGTGCAAAAGTTCACCCTGAGCATGGCCTACAACTTCTCTTTAGACCTTCCAAGAGTCTCAAAAGGCTCTTATTTTTCAGGGCCCATCTGGTCATAAATTACAATCAACATTAATTTATGAAAACAAATGACACCAGCCTACTCCATGACATTTTGAAATGGGAGAATTAGGCAGAGCAATAAAGCAAGAATAAAATAAAAACATTCAGACCCCATAGTTGCCCTGGCAATGTTTCAAATGACACAAGGATCCTGAGTGTCCCTGCTCCAACACATTCTGCTCTTGCAAAGTTAGTTATTTGATCACAGAGCACGAAATTAGCTCTTTGTCAGAGTGCGGCAGGAAATTAAACACAACCAAGGCTTTCTCCATGTGACTAGAACCACCATTCTCTGTTTGTTTACATCAATGGCGATAAGCACAGAGTACAGGTGTGAGATTATCAGCATCAATGGACAGTTTGGCTGAATCCACTCTTCAGAGCCATTCAACTGAGATCAGTGACTCCAAGTAAAACCCCCAGGATTATTTGCAGGCAAGTGGAGTAGAGGCACTTTTAATGCATTTATTATGGCACTTTCATTCTCCAGCATCAAGGAGAAAGGATTGACAACAGGTAGCTCCAAGTCAAACACCATAGGGAAGATATACAAAGAAAGAGTTTAACAGAGTGTTGGTAACTCTAGGAAAGGTGTCTTCTCCATGTCCCTTTCTGTATTTTATTTTATATATAGACAGAAAGAGACAGAGAAAGAGAGAGAGAGAGTAGAGGAGAGAGGCACAGAGAGAGCAAGATAGAGAGACAGGGAGAGAGTGAGGCTGGTCTTCCTTTGGCCTGAAACTCCAGGCAATCCTCCTGCCTCAGACTCCAAATGCTGGGATTATAGCATGCACACTGTACTGGGTCAATTTCCATTTTTTAGATGCTTGGGCCTAATGTATGTGAGTTTTTCAAACATGAATTATAAAGGTGGGAAAATACACACACACACATACACACAATGAGAATCTCTGGGACTCTGGGAGACAAAATTTAAAACCCACTTTTATTTTTAAATGCTACATTCAAGAAAAAACATTTTAGATGAAGATTTTAAAAGTGGCTATAATTTCTTTTCTCTAATCCTTGACTCTTCAAACAAAAAGATACAATATCCAAACAGAGAACTAGAAACTAGTAACTTTATTCACAGAAGATGTTCCTCATGATTTGGTAAAAGTAGGGATTATAGAAGAAGATTGTTGGAGAAAGAATCAGACCTTAGGCTTAATGGCATTTCGTAGTCCACCAATTCAGATCTTGGACTTTTGAACCATCTTTTTGGAACAGCTAATCTGTCAGTCACCTGTCAAGTTCCCCGCAATGTAGCTTCAAGGAAGCACTGCTCAGTCACACACCTGGGTACAGGCAGATGACAGAGACAAGGTGGATATTCTCCATCATCACACCATACTAAGAGAACTGACTCCTGAGAGTTTACCACTTGGCAATTACTATAAGGAGAAGGCACAGGACTATGAGCCTGAGAGGGAGCACAGCCAAGGAACTAAGAAACAATACCATGTGTGCGCCATGGAAGGACTTTGACACTGTCATCCCACCGGATATTAAATGTGATACAGTGAAAGTCAGGCTCCGGCAATCAGCCTAGTTATTCCTTCTGCTTCAGGAAGGAGGAAATAAATGGGCTGAGAGAAAACATGGAAATCTCATGGTTCCTTTTCTACTGGCCAAAGAGTAATAACGGTAGGAAAAGTGTAATCATTCTTGCCTTCAGCTATCAGAAAGCATATCTTAGCTAGGATTTTTCCTCAAGACTTTTAGAAGCCAAGAAAGAACCACATCCTTCTGCAGTTAAAAAGAGGTCCCACATAGGACAGAAACTGTGACCACTTTGTGGTGGTTTCATCCTGAGAACTATATTCATGGTGACATATCTGATCCATTCCAGCAGACTTCTTGGTTGCTCTTAAGGGACAGCAAAAACATCCCTGCCAATAGGAAAATAGGTCCAAGGTGAAACTATAGTCCAAGGTCTAAGATCTATGTTCTCACCACTGGTAAAAGATAGAACCATCTCTCAGCCTTCCTAAGACTGATACTAGAGAAATATACAAGCTGTGAATCTTTTGCTCTAGGACATAACTGGAAGAGGTGATGAAAGCTCAGAGGGCCAAGGGGGAGAAAAAGTCCAGGGAAAGATTTCCAGAGATAAAGAGAACAATTCCTTAGTGAGGCAGTTTGAAGAAAACAATTTAAGGGAGGCATGTCTTCAGCCTGTCTTTAACAGATGTTTACTAACTGACTGTCGGACTGGAGCCAGCTGTGGCTGACTGAAGAACATTTTCCATCACACAGATCTTTTGTGGTAAGAAAGAATAAAATTGAAAGTGGATGGCACCAGATTGTGTCCATGATTTATCAGTTTAATCTTGTCACCAGAATTTTTAAAAAACCTATTCAGGGAGGAGAAGAAAAATAAAAAGACAAAGAAATATATTTCATATGAATCAGTTATTTGAGGTTAACCTGGAAAGATTCTTTAGAGTACTAAAAATCACCTCAAAGAAAAAAAAAATCCAGCGATCACTCATGGTGAATTTGCAAGGATGAAGAATTTAATTTGGGCTGGGGAGGTAGCTCAGTAGTATAGTACATACTTAGGTTGTGCAAGTCTATGGATTAAATTCCCAGAACCATGAAAACTAAAACATAAAAATAAAGAATTTAACTTTAAGGATGGAACACTAATTCAATAACTTAACAGACACAGAACCCCTAAGATGGCAAGCCTTACTTACAGATCACTTTTCCCATTACCCTGACTCTAAGAATGGTGGTCAGGCCAAGCAAGGAAATCCTCTCTCAATACAATTCACTCTAGCACTTCATAATACTTAAAGAGGATCAGCTCTCTAAGGAGTTGACTCCTTTTCACTTTTCTGCTATTGAGTACAACATCGTCTCCTTCCAAAGGTCCTTCTTAATTGCCTCATCTGAAGAAAAAATAATGTCTTTTTTTCTTCTACCTCATTTTTCTACTTATAAAACCATAATGATCAACTTATCACATTTGATGATTATCAGATTATCAAAGATAAGCTCAAAACGAAAAATGAAAAAGTACTTTGGAATAAAAATAAATAAATACTAGTAGTGTGGAATGAAGGTAGCGCTTAGGGTAAAACTATATAATACCAAATAGTCACATTACAAAAAGAGGATAAGTCCCAAAGCAATTATTTTGGTGTCTGCCTTAAGAAAACAGAATAAGAAGACCAAATTAAATCCAAAGTACATAAAAGAAAGGAAGTTACAAGGCCGGAGGGTTAGCTCAGTGGTTCCGGCGCCTGCCTTGCAAGCGCAAGGTCCTGAGTTTGATCCCCGGTAACCACATATAATGCTAGGCGTGGAGACACGCCCACCAACAATCAACACCGCATACCACAATACCGGACGTGGTGGCTCACGCCAGTCATCCCAGCACTGGGGAGGCGGAAACAGGAGGATTGCTGAGTTCGCGGTGGCTTGCCTGGGCTCCATAGTGAGCTCAGGGCCAGCCTGAA
This sequence comes from Thryonomys swinderianus, assembly GCA_004025085.1. NCBI lineage: Eukaryota > Metazoa > Chordata > Mammalia > Rodentia > Thryonomyidae > Thryonomys > Thryonomys swinderianus. Next base: position 40,427 of record PVIC010011989.1, read on the forward strand.
CTACAACGCGAGACTCTGTCTCAAAAAGCAAAAAAAAAAAAAAAAAAAAAAGAA